>OLKM01002489.1:47388-66949 GCA_900291075.1 Melanogrammus aeglefinus
TGAACAGACAGGATGGTCTTGGGGTCAAGCGTATTAACCTTTGTCAGAAATTATGGATCAAAGGGATTTTACAGTAGAGTAAATATAGCACATAGTGCCGTTTTCCAATGCAAAAAAAGGAACTTTGAGGCTGAATTCCTCTCAAATGATACATGTTTGATACTAAGTCAGTGAGAGTAAACGTAGTCTTGAGATGCAAAATGTCATCCATTGTCAAAAATTAGTATGAAAGCATCAAGCCTTTTCATAATAAAATAATTAGCATTTTAGATCAATAGCTTCTAGACTATGTGGCCTATCACATTGGCATGTCTGTTTTTTCTGCCTTGGAAAAACCGGAAGTTTGCTCACTCCGTATCAGTGAACTACGTGCATTTGCCATACATTATGGAATACGAGCGCACTTGAAATGTTGGTGCGGCTGGCTTGACCACGAAAAGACGAACGCCGGCTCACTTGACCGCAGTCAATAAACAGCAGGTAAACTAACACAGTCTAACGCGCGGGCTCAACTTGACGCAGTCCAATAAAGCCAGGTAAGACTAACAAGTCTTGAGAGGTTGTGCGGAGGGAGTAGGGGACTAGACTGATCACCTGAGACTACCCAATTTTTTACACCCATACTCATTTATTTGCAATGTATTATCATGGTAGAAGCTGCGATACAGTACTAGCATAGCATAACATAACAAGCGCATACTGTAACTAGCTGTACCCAGCTGTACCCACAACAGGATCGCAAGGATCTGCTAATAGTTTACACTTCTAATTGAGCGAAACAAATGCAATCATTGATACTACTCCATGACAAAAAGAAACTCTTAACTACACACATTAGAAGTTCGCACCACCGAGTTTATTCACCAAATCATCAACGATGCTCTGCATTTTCAGAACGCGGTAATCCACAAGTTATGCACTTCGGCGAGAACATCCAAACACGTTATTGCGACTGAACAGGAAGTTAAATCGAATAAAGTCCTGTCTCTGATATGCCTACAGGATACATTACGGCGGCCCTTGTTCTTGTACAAACACAAAAACAAACATCAACAGAAATTGCGTAGGCATATTGAAAATAACCTGAACGTCCGCTTCGGTCTATATATCTGTCAGTTAGAATGTAAATTACTCATGACAGCCTTTGCCTACTTTACGCTACTCTACGCTACTCATTCTAACATACATATATAAACATATATATATATATATATAAACATATATTATATATATATATATATATATATATATATATATATATGTATATATGTATAGGCCTATGTATATGTATGGAGGAGATAATGTGGAGGAGATAATGTTGTTTACAGCAATGAAAAGTAGTAAACGGGTGCAGCAGCTGGGCTACCACATCATTTCATGATACAATTAATTGTGCCATTTTTTCCAATAACAAGAAATTATTATGCGATGGATTAGAAATTATCAAGAGCATGGAGCGAGCTAGTCTGCAAACAAGACAATCTTCAAACAGTGAGTGTACTAATTTCTCTGTTTCTCTAGTAGTAGAAGCTATACGTTTACTGTTCGTTCCTCTGCCTGGCAAGCGCGTTTCTGCGCTCTTTCTCTGCGCATAAGAGCAGCGCCCGGGTCCGATGTGACAGGTCTGTCCGTGTCTCCAGCACTATAGCCACTAAAATTAAAAATTGTTGGCAAACAGCATCTGGCTTCAGGCGATTGGGTGGCGGGCGTAACAAATCACATCGTTCAGCAAAAGCTCCCTCTTCCAACGTAATCAGCCCTATAAAGCTGGTCGCTCCATTACCTCATCTGGACCCATGGTCCCTTTGGGGGGCTGAAGGCGTTTGCAGACGCAGACTTAACGCATTTTGGACGCAGTTTAGGCCTTCTGTAGCAGGCAATAACATGGTAAACTGAACTAAAGATTTTTACAACTCTTTACCTCCCAAATAATACTCATTTGCAAACAGCCAGGGTCAACACAAAATGAAATTTGTCTATCTCCAAGATGTTGCAATGGTTATCTGAAAGCACCAACCATTCTGATGACGTCACGCCTGCTTTTTTAAAACATGGCCGCGCCCTAGTGGCGAAAGTCGTTGTCAACTTGTCATTTTCCAGTGAAACTACTTGAATTTCAGGTTTAATGAAAATACATGTATTTTCAAAAATGAAAAAGCAACCAAAAAATGGTCACAGTTCTCATTGCTTCATTTCCACTTTAAACATGGAGCCAGACCCGGCCAGGCTACAGCAGAAATCAAAAATATGCAGGGGTTCAGGACCCCCATGAGAACCACTGATTCTGTTGAACGTACCGTAACCACTGTGATAGCCTACAATAAAAAACAACATCACTGATCTGATTCACCGGCGGAGCGGTCCCTCTCTCCATTAACTCTCTAGCTCTCTCGACCACAGCTGCAAATGAAGTAGCACAGCGCCAATAATAATAATAATAATAATAATAATAATAATGCATTTTATAATCGAGATGGATGTGACAAGGGCGTTGACCAGAGTCAAAGTGCTGTTAGAGGAGAGAGATGCAGGCAGGGAGGCGGTGATCATTATTAACCTACACATTTAATGACCTTATGTCGGAATGGCGGAACGTTTCCAAAAAAGGAAAGTACCGCCATTCCGACAATGGAAACAAAAATTGTCGGAGTGGTGGGACGTTTTCAATCAATGGAAGTGCCGCCATTACGACAATTAGACGTCAATGTCGGAGTGGCGGTATGTCGGAATGACCCGCGGATACCATGAAGTTGTTAGCCCTTGAGTATGGCCTGAAGCTGCATTGTGGACAATGGTAATGTCTTCGCTTCTTGTTTGTTCCATCTTTGCAAAAGCATGCAATGACGAACTTCTCTAAAAATGTATTGAGTAAAAATGTAATGTAGGAGTTATATGTTGACAATAACATATCAATCCTACTTCCTGGAAAAACATACAAGACCAAAGCATCGTACTCTGAAATTTAAAACTATGAAATGTAGAAGTACAAAAAACACTATGTGAAGCTCTACCTGTATTGCCATCTGAAAAGCAAATTGCTTCCGTAAAGTGTTGCTTTTTGAGGTGTCTGGTGGTTCCCTGAGTCTTTTCCTCACAGAACACATTCTTCCAAACCCCTTTTCCCCAAACAACATCACAAATACCCAGACTCCCCGGGGGGTAGGAGTTGCCACCCAGCTCCCACCTGAGGGGTCAGTCGTCCCCGATGACCCCATCACCTGTCACATAGTCCTTCAAGTGTCCAGGGGCCCAGCACCGCCGGTTAGGCCGCCGGACCCCCATAGGGGCTGCGACTGCAGGGCCCGCGGCCCCGTCCGGAGAGTCGGCAGGGAAGCCAACCGGGGAGTCACAAGGAGTTCCGCCACCCTCGCCAGCGGCAAGTGGGCGGTACGGCGAGAGTCTGTCCTGGTGCAATACCACCACACGGCCCAGCTCCTTGGACACTCTGTCGAGGATTTCCCCAAGCCTCTGCCAGTGGCTCCGCAGTTTAGAGCAGACCCCTTTCTTTCTGACGGGGCAGTACACCCACACCCTGTCCCCAGGTGTGAACGCTCGTCCCCGGCAGGGAGTGTCATAGCCCCTCTTCTGCCTCACCCCTGAGGCATCTTGAGCCTGCCGGGTGTAGTCATGGACCACCAGCAGGCGATCCCTCAGTCTGCGGAAATAGTCCATAGCCGCACCAGCAGCGATCTCAGGCTCGGGCAGAGACCTGAACCCCAAGTCCACCGGTGTCCAGAGCCCCCGCCCGAACATGAGGGCAGCTGGCGTGCAGTGACCGGACTCCTGTACAGCAGTCCGATAGGACCACAGGACCAGGACAAGGTGGCGGTCCCAGTCCCGCTGGTGCTGGCTGGTGAGGATGGCCAGCTGGGTGGCCAGGGTGCGGTTAAATCGCTCCACTAAACCATCACTCTGGGGGTGGAGCGGCGCCGTCCTCGTCTTGTGCACCCCGGCAGACCTCTCGAAGACCTGTGACTCAAAGTTCCGCCCCTGGTGGCTGTGGAGCTCAGCAGGGACCCCAAAACGGGCAAACATCTCCTCCACCAGCCACTCTGCGGTGGTGGCGGCGCTCTGGTCCGGCACCGCATACGCCTCAGGCCATTTGGTGAAGTAGTCCATGGCCACGAGGACGTAGGGGTAGCCGGAGTCGGTGATTGAGAATGGCCCGAGGACGTCGACACCCTCTCGACCCCCTCCCGCTCCATCGCCCACTAGGTACTGCTGAAGCGGGGTGGGAGCGCTGGGCAGGCCCCTTCTGCGCTGTGCAGGTGTCACAACAGTGGACGTGCAGCCATGGACGTCGGAACTATTTTCTGAGAGGGGGGGCGGGATTTTTTTTTGGGAGGGTCGGGGAGAGACGCACACTTACAGTATCAATGATTAACGAAACTATAATGCAGCATCTTAATTGTTAAGAAAATGAAACAAAATAAATGAATGAATAACTCAAGCCTTTATTAAGACACATAACACTAGGCTATAAAAACAGCATTCAGAAAAAGAACAGTTTGCGCTCCAAAGGGCTTTCACACTTTTCCAAAAGTGGACCTTCTCTCAGTTGACCTGATGAATTCTTCAAGCAGGGCCGAAACATCGCATTCATCAATAAGGTCACTATGCGCATTCATAATGGCCAAATGCGTGAGTCTTTTCCTGCTTCATGGTATTGCGCAGCCAGGTTTTCAATTCTGCGCAAGGCAGAGAAAAGAGCGCTCGGATGCCGCGACAGATATGGGCAGGGCCAGACAGAGATTTATGAGCTTCTCCACCTCCGACAGCATGGAGCAGGTTTGGGGCTGCAAGGTGTGCAGGATGGACACAACATCCTGAATGGTGATAACTTCTCGCCCCCTACACACTTCCCTCAGTATGTCCAGCTCAATGCTTAGCTGCTCTCGTGAAAAGGGGCTCAGTTCCGGGGAACCCACATCAACCCGTTTCCCTTGGGCCGCCTCAAGGAGTGCCTGCTCTCGCCCTGCAGCTATGCGGAGTCCCTCCTGATCAAAACGCCGCTCCACCTCTGAGCGCACCACGTCCAGGGCCTCAAACATTTCCCTCTTCCACAGGCTTGGATATTCTGCAATATTAAATATAACATAAATTAAATAACAACCAACCAATAGTTTCCATATGGGCTGCCTATTTAAGCAAACTTTTTTATGAATGAATTAATTACATTTTCCATTTAAGTTCAAATTCATGAATTTGGTTTGTTATGAAAAAATGAAAAATACACAAACCGTTGTTTGTGTGTATTATATTAATTACAGGCCCATTTCTCAAATAGGCGTACGTGGATGTAGTACAGTATTATTGAGCTACTGTATCGTTTTCTATGTCATAATCTATGAATAGATACATCATATCTGTCTGTCTATATGTGTGCGTATTTGTTGCATTATTTCAACATAGGCTGATGAGTTGTGTTTTTTAAAAATACTGTTGGCATTATTATTATTTATTTATTTACCCTCTATGTTCCCCAACTCCCGTTCCTCCTCCTCCGCTGTAATGGCGAAAACCGCGCTGGGGTCTTGCTCCGTGCGCGCGCTGGATGAGGAGGCTTTAAGTTGTAGCGCTCTGCGTATTGCTTGGTCTTGTCCACAAGGTCGGCGAAGGTGTCATCATGTCGCAGTGTGTTGAGTCGCTGGCAAAGAAGTTTTGCAGCTGCCACTGATCCAAGGGCTGTGACCTTGATGCCTTGCAGTGACCGGGCTATGGATTCACACAGAGTGTACATGGTAACGCAGGTAAACAAACCAAAGACTGTGCGCGTAGTGGTGCCCTTTTTAAGCAATCCTGCCACTTTGGCACGCGTCTCCCCCTTCACAGTCTTGTCACTCTCCAGGGCCCTGAATGTCTGCAGCATCTCTCCATAGCAGGCCAGCAACCGTGACAGTGCCACAACTCTGACGCACCACCGAGTTGGACACAGGGCAAGCAGGTTTATCACTTCTCCACATCCAAAAAAAGACTGGTATAAGGTTTTTCTCTTTGCTGAATCATTAATAACAGTGACTTCTCGAACGAAGTTTAGTGTATCAGCAACAAGGCACACTTCTTTTGCCACTTCTTGTAACACTAAATCCAGAGAGTGATTTGCGCAGTGAACAAACACGGAGTCAGGACATGTTTCCTTTAATCTTGCCTGCACTCCCGTGAACCTCCCAGACATGTTGCTGGCTCCATCAAAACAGTAGCCTTTCAGCTTCTCCATTGGTAAATTGAGCCGAACAAGGACATCTTTTATGCACAAAAACAGCATCTCTGCTGTTGTGTCTGGGGCGTTGTAAAAGCCTAGAAAGAAATTCTGAATGTCCAGATTGTGATCAGCAAACTGTATATTGCATGAAAACTGTTCTTTGCCACTGAGGTCGGTGGTCCCATCAGCAGTTAAGCCAAAAAAAGGACTTTGGGATGCTTTAGCTCCGATTTTTCTCTGAATGTCATGCGCAAACAGCTCCAGAATTTCATTTTGGATGCTGCAGACATCCAGTTGTCTCTTCTTTTCATCCAGTTCTCCAGGTCAGGATCAGTGCGTACCCTTTCCACCATTAGCTGCAGCCAGAACACCCCATCCCGATTTGCAGCCCCTCTCAGAGGGAGTCCCTGGCGCCCCAGGAATCTTACGGAGCTGAAAATGAGCTCCAGCATTTTCCGCGCTGTTCTCTGCTCTTTAGCAGCGGCCTCAGAGAGTAATGCATTAATTGGCGTTGTTTTCAATGCAGCCAATCTTTGCATCGCATCTAAATGAATGCGAGTCTTCTCGTGGTCTCTGATCTTCTCCGTTGCTTTTCTCCAATTTGAAAAGCCTTTATCTTTCAAAAACAGACTGTCGGTGTCTGACCCGACCAACTTGCTTTTGACAGCTGACCTGCACACACCACACACAATGCCATCACTGACCGCAATGTACTCCAGCCACTGCCACTCTCTGAACCAGGCGGCCTTGCAGGAACGACTGAAGTTCTCACCGCTGAACTTCCTGGCAGGAAAATTGTAATCCTGTGGTGGTTTGAATGATATTGCCTCTTGGCTAGCACCGGGTAGCACTGGGGAGGGAGGATGAGGACCGGCGGGTCTTTCGGCTGCCTGCTGCTGTCCGGTTGCTGGCACACAGGGTTCAGGTGTCTGTCTCGGACGTTTAGCTGGGTCAGGCGGTTTTAAAAAAAAATCTGAAATTCTTTTCTGAGACATTGCTGATTCATTGAACTCACATTGTCTTGTAAGCTAACAACAATGCACGCGATCATATCAAAACAACAATGCCCGCGAAACAAAAGACTTTGTTTATTTTAGCCTATGTCACACTGAGCTGTCAGATGCAGCCTGGTTCCGTACAGCAGCCTAGCCTATGCCAGGCTGCTGTACGGAGCCAGCCAGGTTGCATGTCACATGATCTGTGCATTATGAGATAAATGTAGTAAGTCAGACAAATTCAGTTTAAATTCAGATTCTTTATTCTTATTTTTTATGCATAATGCTGTGGGTAGGGAGGCTGATGGGGGGGGCGGATGGGAGAGGGTGCGGCCGCACCCCCCGCACCCCTAGTTCCGACGTCTATGCGTGCAGCTCGACGTCCCGTCGACAACCCGGCCAGTAGAACCGCCCCCATAGGCGTTCCCGTAGTGCAGACAGTAACGGCACTCTAGGACTGCACAGGGCCGTCCGGGGAGTGCGTCGGCGTTGCTGTGGAGCCGCCCCGCCCGATGCTAGATCTCGAAGTCATACTCTTGTAAATCCTCCAGCCATCGAGCCGCCTGGCCCTCAGGGTTCTTGAAACTGAGGAGCCACGTGAAGGATGCATGGTCGGTGCGGATCAGGAAGCGCTTGCCATGCAGGTATGGCCTGAAATGCCGCAAGGCCAGAACCACAGCCAACAACTCCCACCGGGTCACGCAGTTATTGCACTCCGCCCGACTGAGAGTGCGGCTGAAGTGGGCCACGGCACGTTCCTCTTCCCCCACCCCCTGGGAAAGGACCGCACCGACCCCCACATTACAGGCATCGTGTCAATGACGAAAGGGCGACCAGCGTCGGGGTAAGCCAGGACCGGAGCCTCAGTGAGGACCATCTTGAGTCGGGCGAAGGCCGTGGCGCAGGCGTCGCCCCAGACGGCCGGCCCACCTCTGTTAGGCGGTGGAGGGGGCTGGCAACCGTGGCAAAGTCCTGGACGAACCGGCGGTAGTACCCCGCCAGGCCATGAAAACTCTGCAGTTCGCTTGTGTTGGCGGGGGTCGGCCAGTCCCGGACCGCAGCCGCCTTGTCCTGGTTAGTGGCTATGCCATGTTCGTTCACCACGTGCCCCAAGAACAACGTCTCCCTGGCCAACAGGGAACATTTGGCAGGGTTCAGCGGCAAACCGGCGGCAAACCGGCCGGGCGGATGGCCGCAAGAACCTTCCGCAGGTTCGCCAGTGCCCCGCCGAAATCGCGGGATGCACCAACAAGTCATCCAGGTAAACGACACAATGGTTCCGGGGGACGTCCGCCAGCAGCCTCTCCATCATCCGCTCGAATGTCGCCGGTGCGTTGCATAACCCGAACGGGATGACCCGAAACTGCCACAACCCCTGCCCGATGGTAAACGCAGTCTTAGGTCTGGCCTCGGGCGCCAACTCTACTTGCCAGTAACCGCTACGCAGGTCCAGGGAGCTGAACCAGAACTAGAACCCCCGATGTATTCCAGGTCGTTCGTCGATCCGTGGCAGTGGGTATGAGTCCTTCCGCGTGACCTCGTTGAGGCGCCGGTAGTCCACGCAAAACCTCCTCACCAGGACAGCCGGCGCCGCCCATGGACTGGACGAGGGCTCAATTACCCCCCCGGCAGCCATCTCGTGGACCTTGTCCTCCGCCGCCTGGCGTTTGGCCAGTGCTAATCGGTGGGGCCGCAGGCGGATGGGCTGAGCAGAGCCGGTGTCAATGGTATGCTGCACTAGCCCTGTCCGCCTGCAATCCTCATCCCGAGCCGCGAAAAAGTCCCGGGCCGCCAACCAGAGCGCACCGACCGTGGAGAGGGATAGGATGGTAAGGCTCCAGGTAAGGCTCCAGTGTCGTCGACCCGGAAAATTTGGGCAGCCTGGCCATCAGGTGGCGGTCGACTGCCGCAGGTCCTGCGATACAGCCACCGGCCTCCGGGTGGTCCTGTGCCGCATCCGCGCCGGACCATTCCTTCGTGTTTTCCTCTTAAGGACCCGCCACGGGCAATCCCCTCGGGAAGGCTTTTCTTTTCCATTTCTTCTGGATTCAACAAATCCCACTTCTGACACCACTGTGGCGTCGGCCAAGAAGAACCTTTATTTTAACAAAGTCACACAACACACAGCGAACCGCACACCCCACCAACGAACATGCGACTCCGGGTAACGGTTGCCGACAACACTAAACACAATAACAAAACCCCATAACACATAATTTATATTCAACACACAACCCAAACCCGTTAAACCCAACACCGAAAGGCACTAAACCCCTTTTCCCCAAACAACATCACAAATACCCAGACTCCCCGGGGGGTAGGAGTCGCCACAATACCAAAACCTGACAAATCGCAAATTGTAGCGTTGCTTGTGTGACCCCGAATTGCAAAATCGCTTTTATTTCTGACTTAAGATCGAAAAACGTATTGTTTGTTGTTTTCGTTCATATTTGCACATATCTGCTCATATTTGTGAACAAAACTATGCCTTACCTGACTTTACTAATAATTTGATCGCATTTGAATATAATATATTTTAGTAGAGGCGGAAGATACAATGGTTGTTTGCTGCTTGTAAAAGAAAAAAGATTTATATTTGTGTGTGTGTGTGTGTGTGTGTGTGTGTGTGTGTGTGTGTGTGTGTGTGTGTGTGTGTGTGTGTGTGTGTGTGAGTGAGAGAGAGAGAGAGAGAGAGAGAGAGAGAGAGAGAGAGAGAGAGAGAGAGAGAGAGAGAGGAGAGAGAGAGAGAGAGAGAGAGAGAGAGAGAGAGAGAGAGAGAGAGAGAGAGAGAGAGAGAGAGAGAGAGAGAGAGAGAGAGAGAGAGAGAGAGAGAGAGAGAGAGAGAGAGAGAGAGAGAGAGAGAGAGTGAGTGTGAGTGTCCATTATTGTAACCACCACAGTATCTTAATTTCGCTTTGGACATCTACAATAATAAAAAAGACTATCGATTGTTTCACCTTCTTCTGACAAATGTACTTAAATAAAAACCCGATTGTACCACAGTCGGCTTTTACTGTTTTCTTTGAACCCCTTTTTAAAGATGTATGAAGATGGAGGCGGAGTCTGAAACATGATAACGGAAATCCAGTCTCTCCATAGGTCGACTCAAGTTACCCAGACCCCTCGAATGTGTGTCGGAATGCCTTCGCTGTGTTTTCTTGTTTCTAAGGAAACGGAGCCTAGGTAGAGGGCGGACACCTCCTCTATTAATAAAACACCCGCACACACACGCACACACGCACACAGCGCAAACTTTACCAGTGCAGTGCATGCGTATGAATCTAAACACAGAAGGAAATAGTTTGAGCGTAGAAGTGGGTTTAAAATGGAGACGCGTCTTGACGTAGCCACAAGCGGATCTCTCCCCCATTCCGTGAAGCAGTGGCAGCTCGCCAGCACCGACTACGAGTTGAAGTCAGTCCGGACGCCTCCTCAGACCGGACGGACCCCTGGACCGGGTCGGGGCTCGTCCGGGACTCGCTTCAGCGCGTGGACTCCACTGGTCCACAAGCCATCCAACCAGCAGGTGCGTGCGTGCGTGGAGAGAGCGACGAGGCTCCGGTTGGGTTATAGGCGATCACCACGGGGGCGGTGGTGGCGACTAATGGGAGGCTGGGGGTGAAGTGTGTTAGGCCTATCACTTTTATGTTCAATACGACTGGTTGTTATTGCAAAGTTAGAATGCAAGATGTTTGCTGGATATTGTGAAACTACCCACACAGCAAAAGGACTCCGCGGGGGATCCGCCGCGGATGTATTGCGGCTTCCGGGACGGACCCGCGAAACGGACCCGTATCGGCGTCCACTTGCCCTCAGTGACGGATCCGCTCCGAAGGCGGATCGAGGACCCGCAGTGGCTCCGCACTGCATCCGCTCCGCATCCGCGATTAAAACCTTAGATCCGCGGCGGGTCCGTTTGGGACCCGCACATTTATACAGGATCCGCCGCGGACCCGTAACGGACTCACCTGGCAGGTCCGTTTTGGACCCGTTTATCTTACTTTCAAAATCCCTTCTGTTCTTGCTGTAGGATAAAATAGGATAAACTAAACTATAGGATAAAACGAAAAACTCTCACTAGGCCTAGCCTAGGCTACTACAGCAATATAGGCATAAGTTTAAATAGGATGCATTGCCGTGTATTTTAACCTAACAATATTGTCAATAACAATAACAGAAAAGGTTCTAGTCAGATATCAATTTTACTGTACACAATCACTAAGTAATCACTACTCATATATAATATAAAATTGACATTTACATTTATGGAAAAGTATAAGTTATAGCCTATTCTGTTTTTGTTAAGTAGTCTACGTTAGGCTACTTTACATTAATTTGGTGGTCAAAGCCTAGTGCTTTAGGCATAGGTCGTGGCAGACATAAAATGCTATTAGGCTACAACATGAAATGCTGCACTATGTACAGCTAAGATATCAGAAAATGAATAACTGGTGAGACGACAAGAAGTTCAATCAAAGATTGTTTTAATGGTTCCTATCCTATTAGACCGTTTTAAGGAATGGTAGGAGTGGATGGAGGAGGGACACGCCTCACACTCCTCGCCGCCCGATCCGCCGCCAGGTTGAACCACCTGATGGCGTGCTTGGTGACCTCCGCGTCCGTGGCTGACCGTGTCACCACGCTGTTTCTTCCCACAGCACCTGTAATCAACACAGACAGATTTTATGTAATAGGTTTTTTAATAACTTTAAGAAGAATGCACACATTTGGTGAACAACAGGGTGCATTAATGTCAACTGTTAGACATGCAAACATGCAAAGTGCTTCGATAAACTGCTTCGAGTCTTTTGTTTTGGGCCTATAGCAGCAAGGAGAAGACTGTACTGGAGCAAGCACCTTAAACATTTTGAAAATGAAGCAATAGGCCTAAACGGCAAATAGAACCAGCTGAACAACAGCATAACAGTATTATTTGAGAAATTAAAACGGTGAAGGACGAGCCCTAATGTAGAGGGTGTCCTTATGGTGCGTTTTATTATCCATCCGTCTCGAAGGTCCGAGGACGTTGCCTAGCGACAAGCAACAAACACGCCCCTCTTTACTCGGACGGCGAACTGCCATCTCGGTTGAATAGTGCAGACCGAGCAAGGATTCCGAGACAGTATTCCCAATGTTGCAAACTCATGTTGCCGCTGAGAATAGAGCGAGAAAGCGCAGCTGGTATTTGTGTATCGATACGGCAGAGAATTATTATTGAAAGCTATCGCAACCACCAGGCAGCCAATACGTTTGCATGCATTTACTTCGATAACATGATGGGCCTGTTGCCCACACCTGGGGTGCGTTTTCTCTTGACACGGCAATCCACTTTGATTCCAATCCCCAAACTTTGACGCGCTCTATTTCGGCAGTGCATAAGGTGCTGGTACGCCCACTGTTTTGCCCAGGATTGTGCCGTCAATTGGCATATCCACTTTCTAGAATCGCACCCATGGTCAACGCCGTTTGCAGTGGGCCTACCTGCGACAAACGGAAGGAATCAAAAAGAGGGAAGTCTCACAGCAAGAGTATGTCAGTAAGGTAAAATGATTTTGTTATTATCATTATTGCACTGTCTGATAGTTAACAGGAACTTTTTCACGAGCATATTAGCCGCTTTCGCACCGAGTAGTTCCAGGAACTAAACAACAGGAACCATTAGTACCCAAATAGTACCGGGACTATTCTTCCCCTAAATTTCCCCCCAAACTGTTTTCACGTTTGCATTCGCACCGGCGCTGGCCAGGGGGAACTTGTGGGAGCGGTCAAGGAGCAACGTAGGCGCGGCGCCCCACTCCGGTTGTTGTGGTCCTTAATCTTCTTGTAGTCTTGTTTTATTTTTTTTATTTTTTCCCGACATTGTTTTGCCGTGTGATAAACTCCTATGTGGGCGAGCTCCCCAGCGACCTTGCCGAATATCTTCAGGTTGCGAGTGCAGCCTTCAAGACCGAAGGGCAAGGAGAGCTTGCACGTCGTTGTCGCTCCACTTTTCCGAGTTCTCCATACCGTCCATAAATTTGGAATGTTAAATGTAGAGCTCGAAACTGTGTGAGGCTACGAATTGCCCAGGGCACTGCTTTGCCCAAGCAGCGCGACATTTTTACATGTCGCACTGCTTGGGAAGGCTGGGCCAGCGGTCGGCAGTGGGCGGGACTTATGATTTGGGCCAATCAACGCAGACCTCGAAACGGGGGAGAAAGGGAGAACCAAAAAAAGTCCCTGCTTCGAAGTAGGAGCTAAAAATAGTTCCTGGAAACTACTGTTTCGGGGGAGAAAAAATCCCCCAGAAATCCCCCAATCGTCTGGTGCGAACGCAAACAAAAAGGTACTAGGAACCTTTAGTTCCAGGAACTAAAAATGTACTGCCGGTGCGAAAGCGCCTATTGTCCCTACTAAATAAGTGACCGTGTCAGGTTTTCACTGACGCGCTAGCTATTGCATTGTGTTAAACATAACATCAGGCATAGGCCTACCTGACTGAAAATTTGCGTAGGCAAAGTAGCCATCAGCTGCTCAGGGTGTCATGGTCATACTATGTATGATTTCGAGTAAAAACAAAATAAATACATCAAACGTCCAAAAAATGTCTATGGTATAGTAGCCTACAGTCTAAAAAAGGCTACACTGTCATATTGGTATGACGTTTGCTACGATTTTTAAGGCTGCCCCAACATTTTCAAACTATTGACTTTGAACGTATTTAATATTATATACTCACTGAATAGCAAGGTCTTTGTTGCCATCCTACTGAAAGGCTTTTTGCTGTTGACACCCTTCCAGTTGATTTGATGGACACCTCATCAGTGAAGAGCCTGCCCAGGATGTTCCAGGTCACCCTCTTCACATCGTGGCCTCCAATGGTCGCCAAAGAAGAAATCTAAAAGGCAATGTCAATGTTTTAAATAGACAGGTAGGTAAACATTCCTAAGCTTAGGTTGCATTTAAAATGTTTTGGTTCCTGTTGAAAGCATCCAGAAATGTAGAAAAACTAAAAAATATTTTTTTTTTCTAAACATGTACTTGGCTCACACCCTCATGGACCTGTGCCACCTTTACACACAATGTCAAACCAAGGAGATTGTCGCTCACTGACTGTCCACTCGCGGTTCAGGACAGGCCTGATCAGGACTGCTTCAATAGAATATTTGCAATAATAATAGACAATCAATAAACCTAATGGCACCATTCTAATTAATTATGAAAACTCACCACTCTCTGTCGAGCTGGGCCATTTGACGGTTCCTTCAAAAACAATTCGAAGGAATCGACTGCCTCCAATTGTTCCAGAGGAAACTGAATGTTTTCGGGCAGCTCTATATCTGGCCCCGGGGTGTTGTTCATCCTGCTGCTTAGCCAATTCACCTTAGCCACAAGCTGGTCCTGTTGCTGTTTAAGTGTTTCCAGCAGGCTTAGGATCTGGTACTCTGCGGCTGTTGATAAACATGAAACATAGCTAAAAATGTCGTGTATAAAATATATCACATTTCACATAATGACAAAAATTATTGAGAAAGTTTTGAGGACAAATATGTGATGGTTGTCAGAATTTTTTCCAAAAATCTGTGGGGCACAGAATGACCCTCCAGTAATTTGTCAGTTATTGCTCACCAAGAGCAGGGAATTGGTTTCGGCCGTTCTTCCCCCTCGCCATGTTGGTCGCTGTAGGGCCAGGCTTGAGGAAGGCTCCATGTTGAGGGCTGGTGCGGGGGTGGAGGGAGTTGAGGGAGGGCGCACTTGCCGTTCCCTGGCCCATAGTGAGGTGGGCGGTGTGCAAGAGTCATCTGTTAAACCATGACTGATTAATACCATTGGGCCTTTCTATTCACTAAGATGTTTCAGAGATCAGTCCTACCTTGACTAGACTCCTGCATGTTAAATGTGGATGCAGGGAGTTGAAAACGGAGAAAGGGACAGGCCCTGCCCCATGGTGAGGTGCTGAAGGGAGATAAATTGGTGTTAAATGGTTGTGAACTGTTAACCATGGTGGCTGTCAAGGCTACAGGGCCAACAAATAGCAAACATAAGACAAATCATGCATGGACCATTCATTTGTATGTTGTCGTTTTGGTATGCACTAACCTATTTCAACCCCATGAATGGATTGACAATGGTTACATGTTATGTGTTAATTACTGAATTTAATATACATGCTGGATTCTCAAGCTTTCCAAGGCAATATTGCCATGAATGCAGATGTTTTAGAGATTTTTGAAATTACAATTCAGTAGAGTATGCAGAAAATTCGAGATGAAGTGACCATTGCTGTGTTACGATAGATGGTTACGACATCAGTCTTTGCCTAGAGAGTTTCTGCCAGGTTGAGGAGCAGTGACTCTAATTGCCTTGACACTCGGCGAGATGGTGGAGCTGGAGGAATGGATCAAGTGAGGGGAATATCTTTAGCACTAAGAGAATGTTATACCATATCTCTAATATTAATGTTATGATTTTGTTATTTCAATGTTTAAGAGATTATTCCTTTACTCTGCAGGCCAATTGCTTTGTGCTTTGCTCTCCCAGTACTGGCAATCCCAGAACGCTATAGACCATTTCCTTCGTCTTCGCCTTCGTCCAGAGTCTCCGAAATGATGGCTGTTAAGTAATCATATCATTAGGTTATTGCAATGCCCAAAATTGCCAAATATACATTATAGTACATCATCTTTGGTCTATTTTTGGAATGCTACGGGAAAAAACCTTTCTATTACTTGTAGAAACAAGATAAAACACACTTACACTGCTTCCTGTGTCCTTTTCATCAGGCAGCTCAACACTCGTGCTCTGCTCAGATTTGAAGATCTGAGGTGGTTGCAAGCCGTTCTGGTATTGGCTTTAAGATGCTCAAGCATTCTTGTGTAGTTGTCTACAATTGAAATATGTTAATATTAACATGAGTTTCAAATTAGCTGTAGAGCTACACCAGAATGTTTATTATTATTATGATGATGATGTCTCAGGTCTCTCTTACAGAGAGACCTGGCCAAGAATAGTATAACACATATACAGAAAGGTTATTCCAAGCAGAAGGAGAAGCAACCTAGAAATTAAATTTTTTAAACAGAATTTTATGAATTGGCATACCACAAGTTCGGAATGACACTGGACGATCATAGCTTGGCCAGTTTGGCTCAGCTTCTCCCCATTAAACAAGCTGCCCCTTTTCATCCTGTCAGTGTTCTGTTAGCTTGGCCAGTACACCATCCCATCATCGTACCACTCATTTGGAACAACAGCAATGTCCCCATTTAATTGAAACTTAATGAGATGAAAAGGCATCCTTAATGTAGAAAAGAAAGAAAGAGGGGACTTAATTTATAGTCCAAAGATAAACATGGACTAAAGTCATGCAAGCAAGTGTCAGTTGTATACTGAATAAGGTGTGGCTGAAAAGTTAACCCTAAATGGTGTCCAAGGTGGGAAGGGTAGGTAAAAGTACAAAGGGTCATAATTATAGGTAAGAGTCCAGGAAGAATTTATTTTTGGCAGAGTGTGATTGGGTGTGTTTCATATCTTACCAGAATCATTGGCATAATGATAATATAGTATAGAATATAGTATAGATAAAGGTAGGACATGTTTCAATGCTTTCAGCATAAAATGATAATTTCCCAGGCATTTTGAGGGATAATGTCTCTCTATTTTGAAAACATGAAATCATGGTGTAGTGTAATAACATGAAAATAATACCAACTTTTGTGAAATACTTGAACTGATTCATAGCCATTAGTCAAACTATATAATTCGAGTTTTTAACTTAACTGATTGTTTCAAACTGATTGATTGATTGAAAACTGATTCATAGCCAGTAAGTCAACTATATAATTCGAGTTTTTAACTTGAACTGATTGTTTCAACTGATTGATTGATTGAAAACTGATTCATAGCCAGTAGTCAACTATATAATTAGAGTTTTTAACTTGAACTGATTGTTTAAACTGAATTGGATTGATCGAACTGATTCATAGCCAGTAGTCAACTATATAATTTAGAGTTTTAACTTGAACTGATTGTTTAAAAAACTGATTGATGATCAACAACTGATTCATAGCCAGTAGTCCAACTAATATAATTACGAGTTTAATTAATTGAACTGGATTGTTTAAACTGGATTGATGATTGAACTGATTCATAGTAGTCAATCTATATAATATTCGATTTTTTTAGCTTGAACTGATTGTTTCAACTGAATTGATTGATTGGAACTGATTTCATAGTAGTCAACTATATAAATTAGAGTTTTTAACTTGAACTGATTGATTGATTGAACTGGTTCATAGTTAGTCAACTATAATAATTAGAAGTTTTTTAAACTGAACTGATTGTTTAAACTGATTTTGATTGATTGAAACTGATTTCATAGTTAGTCAACTATATAGTAGAGTTTTTTTAAAGCTGAACTGATTGTTCAACTGGATTGATTGAACTGATGTCATAGTAGTCACTATATTAATTAGAGTTTTTAACTTGAACTGATTGTTCAACTGATTGAATTGATTGAACTGATTCATAGTAGTCAACTATAATAATAGAGTTTTTTTTAGCTTGAACTGATTGTTTAAAACTGAATTGATTGATTGAACTGATTCATAGTAGTCAACTATATAATTAAGATGTTTTTAGTTGAAACTGAAAATTTGTTTCAACTGATTGAAAAGTGGAACTGATTATAGTAGTCAACTAATAATTAGAGTTTTTTTAACTTGAACTGATTGTTTCAACTGATTGATTGATTGAACTGATTCATAGTAGTCAACTATATAATTCCGAGTTTTTAACTTGAACTGATTGTTTCAAAACTGATTGATTGATTGAAAACTGATCATAGCCAGTAATCAACATATAATTTAGAGTTTTTAACTTGAACTGATTGTTTAAACTGATTGATTGATCGAGACTGATTCATAGCCAGTAGGTCCAACTATATAATTAGGGTTTTTAACTTGAACTGGATTGTTTAAAACTGATTGATTGTCACTGATTCATAGCCAGTAGTCAACTATATAATTAGAGTTTTTTAACTTGAATCTGATTGTTTAAACTGATTGATTGATTGAACTGATTCATAAGTAAGTCAACTATATAATTCCGATTTTTTTTAGCTTGAACTGATTTTTCCAACTGATTGATTGATTGAACTGATTCATAGTAGTCAACTATATAATTAAGAGTTTTTAACTTGAACTGATTGATTGATTGAACTGTTCTAGTAAAGTCAACTATATAATAGAGTTTTAACTTGACAACTGATTGTTTAAAAACTGATTGATTGATTGCAAACTTGATTCATAGTAGTCAACTATATAAATTAGAATTTTTTAGCTTGAACTGATTGTTGCAACTGATTTGATTGGAAAAAAACCCTGATTCATAGTAAGTCAACTAATATAATTAGAGTTTTTAACTTGAACTGATTGTTTCAACCTGAGATTGATTGAATTGAACTGATTGCATAGTAGCTTCCCACTATATAATTAGAGTTTTTTAGCATTGATACTGATTTGTTTAAACTGATTGGATATGATTGAACTGATTCATAGTAGTCCGAAGCTATAATAATTAGAAGTTGTTTTAGCTTGAAACTGATTGTTCAACTGATTGATTGAACTGATTCATAGTAGTTACAACTTATAAATTAGAGTTTTTAACTTGAAACTTGATTGTTTCCAAACCTGATTGGATTGATTGAACTGATTCATAGTAGTCAACTATATAATTAGAGTTTTTTAGCTTGAACTGATTGTTTAAACTGATTGATTGATCGAACTGATTTCGATAGGCCATAGTAGTCAACTATATAATATTAGAGTTTTTAACTGAACTGATTGTTTTTAAACTGATGTGATTGAATTGATTCTGATTCATAGCCAGTAGTCAACTATATAATTAGAGTTTTTAACTTGAACTGATTGTTTAAACTGATTGATTGATCGAACTGATTCATAGTAGTCAACTATATAATTAGAGTTTTTAACTTGAACTGATTGTTTAAACTGATTGATTGGTTAAACTATTTTTTGTTTTTTTGTTGTTTTATTTCATTTAGTGGAGGAGGGGCATGGCCACAAAACCATCCCTGTACGGCAAGGCTACACATTTCTGTTGCAGCGCTGCGCTGACCCTCAAACCGACTTCACTCATCAAGATGCATCCAATTCACAAATAAGTTCATTCTGTCAGAGTTGAAAGGGGTAGGTAATAGGAGATGGGACTGCTGGGAAAATTCTGTGTAAATAGCATACACACCATTATCATTTGATAAGTTTTTGGATAAGGCAGACTTTAACCCCGACCGAGGAAAAAACATGTTGTCCCTGTCGATAGTTTACCGTCCACCTTTCACATCGCATTCCCATATTGCGCTAGA
>OLKM01002490.1:0-27500 GCA_900291075.1 Melanogrammus aeglefinus
TGGCTGCATTTTGGTGGTTTTTGGGTAGGTTCGAAGCTGATAAGGGGCGGCTTACTGCTGATGCAATATTGGTTACATTCTTTGAAGGCAAAAGACATAGATGAAGGTCCACCCTCAGGGAAATTTTGGATTGGATACTAAGGTGTGCAATACCTGAACTTATTCCTGATTCATGTGGTAAGGTCGATTGATATTTTTGATCCACAAACAATGGTTACTAAACAAATTCTGAACTGAAACCTACCTATGTGTGAATAATTGTATTCTTAAGAGCACTTAATGATTTATGTTCAGCCACAAACGACAGAATTAGTTAGGGAGATAAAATATTCTTCATTCAAAGCCTACCACCAATGGTCATTAGAAACAACTAAAGTGCAACAAATAAAGTGCTTTGAAGTGCTTAAACCGTAAACTTTTTCAAGCAATAAAACAGATGAACGCATTACAAAAATAACAAAAAATGAGGTCATCAGTATCAGATGCAGATCAGAAGCTAGTCTCTGTCTATGATCTGTGGGCACGGTTATACTGGGCCTGTGCCTTCTTGGAGGCCTTGATGACATCTGAGGGGGCTTCATTTTGAAACAGGACTCCAGGTCGGCCATTTATAAGTCGATATTATTGAGAGACAGGGTGCATCCATACTGGCTCAAGGCTGTTTCTGGGTCTTGGTTTTGGTTCAGTCCCACAACTGAAAACACCCTACCTCTCAGCGTCCTGCGTTGGAATGGGGCACAACCAGGACCAGCTTGGCGATTGGCAGCAACCTCTCAAATTTCGTTGGGCTCTGTCACCATGGAAAATGCATCAAGAACACAATGGAAAAACATACTTGATTTTTTTATTGATTTAAAACTGTCAGTATACAGTAGGTGCTTTGATCCATTAACACAGTTCAGATAAAAATATGCAAAATTTTGCAAATGGCATGACCAAATATATGCATGCCGACAATTTTTATAGCAACACAGCAAAGCCACAGCTGCCAAAAGTGAAACACAAAAAAAATAAAATTGGTTTTTACCTTATGTTTCCCGGTTGCCATTTCAGCCCAGAAGCTTTCCATTTCAGTTTCGTCCTGCAGGGATATCATTGGCATGGTCTGATAACGAAGAAACTCCTCACCCAGAAGGTCATGCTCCTCTGGACCATGGTATGGGAGGAGATGGGGAAACCTATTTATGAAAGTAGTTACAAGTTGTTACATTTTAGGTATATTGTCATCAACCAGCAGCAGTTTATACGCATCTTTGAGGAGAAGCCATATAAGAATAGCTCATGTGCAGTTTAGGAGTGATCATATATCATAAAAAGCAGGGTATTTTAGCTAAGATGATAAGACAATAATTAGAGGGAAAAAAACGAACCTTTCAACAAAGTACAGGACATCTCCGATGTCACTTTCAGCTCTCTGCTGTACATCTACAAATGTTGAATGTTTGAGCAGTGGCTCTTTCAGTGTCAGCTTCTTTAGGGCATAGTCCACAGCACTTGTCAGGAAACATAACACAGCTTCATGGAATGAATCCACCTGCTGTGGTGTGATGTCACCCTCGTCAATTAGTCTGTTGAGTTTAGCCCTGGTTGTGAACCCAATGGTTCATTTTCTTCCTGTTAGAGAGATACATCATACAGGTTAACATAAATGGTTTAACATGCTGAATGCTGCAATAGACACATAGGGCAAGAAATACCAACCAGAAGCCCTGTCAAATGGAAGGACTACCACACACCTTACTAGGTTTTCTACTCATGAAGTGACAAAATGCTAGGTACAAGGCTAAATATCACATGTTATGTATCACATAGCACAGTGCTTGATCATAATAATAGTCAAACACTAACCTGGTAAAATGGTTTGCCTTCTCTTTAAAGGCAATGTCACCAGGCTCCTCTAAGGCCCTGGCAGAGCTTGCTGGAACAAATGAACTTTTGAACAAAGCTTGCGTAAAAAAATTTCACCATCTATAACAGACATTTACAAAATAGTAGGTGAAACATGTTTTAGAAGATCCCGATATCAGCAAGAGACACAATAGAAAAAGAGCAAAATTCCAATCCCACCTCATCATATAACATAAATATTGATGACCCGCTCTCTTGAATGAGAAGCAAGTTGAAAGTAGTGAAAGTTGGTACGGTGGCTTGAAAGAACAGCAGGTACACTACTGTCATGGGGTCAGTGAACGTCTGCACAAGCCTCTTGAACCTGGCCTGATTCTCATCTTGAATCAATCAATAAATAACACAAAACAAGAGGTTATCAATAATACGACTAACAATCCATGTAGTTGCTGCATATAGAAATAGATAAATGATACCAGCAGATTTGAAGTAGCTGGCCAGAGGTTCATAAAGCCTCAGGATCCTGGTCACACAAACGTTCAAGGCTTAGCCAACGAACCGAGACATGGAGGAGACCTCCATGTACTCCGCCTCATGGAGCTCACAAAACTCTGTTCCAGACATTTAATTCCATATCATATATTTTCTACAGCTCAGCATTTCAATATTATACTTAATAGTATCAAACATGCATACCTGTCAGGTATCCTTTCCGATTTGTGCTACCCTTGAACCAGTAACCGATGTCCACCATCATGTCCTCCAAATCAATATGGGACACCTGCAATGCATTAATCAAATCATAACATAATCAGTCAATGCATGTAAACAGGATTCAAATAAGAAGTTACATGTAAAGACCTTAACTCACTTTAAAAAATCCCACTCCTGCAGCTTTGGCGGTGTTATGTGCCACATGACAAGGACAACCATGAATTTAAGTGTTGGGATGCTTCTGGAGGACCCTAGAGGCAATGGAATTACGTGATCCAACGTTCACAGCTGCATTATCGACTGAGAGACCAATGCAGTTCTCCCAAGGGATGCCATGCTCCTCTAAGGCGGTGTTCATTTTGGTGAAGATCTCACTTGCCTGTCCCACATCTCGTCCCAGTTGTTGTGCACATATTCAAGAACTGGTGGACAACTTTGCTGCCCATGAAGACCCGGACAGTAAGCGGGTTCATCTTTGCCACTCCTATAATGACAAGTTAGAATCATACAGATGTTCATGTTGTTAGATATTTAAAAATACACAAAGCAAATGTTTTGCAGAGGAGAAAAAATCTCAAAATAGTTTGGGAAATACCAGTGTCATTTGACCCATCCTGTAACAAGGGTATAGGGGGCTTTTTTCATCTCCTTCACAAGCTCCTGTGTGAAATATGGCGTATATGCTTCATTGGTAATGCAGGATGACTTGGTCCTGGCACACCTGTACTCCTGTGCTGTCTTCGAATCTCCGAAACATTCTTTCAGGAGAGGCCCTAAGTGGTCTGCAAAGGCTAGGGGGACGTTGTGAACTACCAACCCAGCTGTCATTTTGACCTCAGCCCTTCTTGTCTGTAAGAAATTTTAAATGATTAGCCCTAACCCAAAATACCATAGTTTATTTCAAATCACCTACAATAATAGGCCACATGTAAACAACACATTCAGCAACTAAGATCTCAAATTAAGAAAATTCTACTGTACTACACTGATATACAAACCACAAATTAGTCAGAACTATCATCCATGACTTTACCGTGATCAACTATAACACACAACTCTGAACTGAACCTTGACAGGACCATTACACATACTTAGCATCTTGTGCAGACATGCCCCCAACAGAGGGAATGGGCATTGCATATTGTGATATTGTGGCTGAGGACTGGAGAGCCCGTTGCTTTTCTTGGTGGCCTTTGGTTTTTATGTGGCGCACTACATCGGTCACACCCTGGTGGCAACAGGAGTTTTCAATACGGCACAGTGCACACCAGTAGTGCGTGATGAGGGTCCCTCTGGTAATAAATGGCCATGAAGAGGTCCACTCATTTTTGAAAATGGATCTATATGTTGCTGCTCCAGCCAGAGCACGACTCTTCTGGCCCTGGTGTTGGATTGGGGGAGTCTCTTCTGTCTGTCCCTCTGTGTCTTCTTCCATCTGCTCTGTTGGTCGTTCTATTTGTCCTGTCTGTTGCTCCTCTGCATGTGCTTCTATTTGTCCTGTCTGTTGCTCCCCTGCATGTGCTTCTATAGAGATCGCTAAGACATGTGACCAAATGGACTGCAACGTCATCAGAACGCAAAGAATTATGGGAATGTTTGGCTCGTTTACATGGGCTAGCATTGCAGGCCAGTGTTGTGGCATGGAAATAATTAAAAATTAGCGTGATAACAGAATACAATCCTACAAAATGCAGCGGGCTAAAGAAAACATTGTCGGACCATACCGCCTAAAACTAAATCATAATGCAAAGACGAGGTATGACGAGAAAATAAAGGGAATCAAAGGACTGGATCCTTACGAGCATAGCGACTGGTCAGGGAACGTCAACCTGTTGCCCAACTTCCAGCACCCATATATATACAACTACATGATATTAAGTGTTAGTGCATACACAGCACCCCCCCTTCAGCTGACCTACCTGTGCCTCCAGCTGAGCTACCTGTGCCATTAGTTGATTCACAGCCCACAGACAAAAACAAAAAACGAGCACGAAAAAAGACAATCAAAACACCATTGACCACACTGCAGCCAGGTAACACCCCCCAGCCCAAAAGAAGGGCATGTGAAAAGACTGTGTTGTGGTAACCTGACCTGTCATCCAGGTATGTTGTGAGCAGTGTCCCCCTTTTAACCTGCCTATGTCAACGGTGATCCTGTGTGTTTGAGTTTCATGGCAATAAAGTATTGAATCTTGTGGTGCTTTTGCAGACAGCCTGAAGAGTTTGATGACATGGTTGCTTGTGATAATCAGAACTGTCCTATACAGTGGTTCAATTTAGGTTGCGTAGGACTCAGCAGCGCACCAGCCAGAGAAGAGTCATGGCAATGCGATGCTTGCACAAGTTGGTTGGTTGTTACTACTTTAAGTTATGCAATTGTGTTTGCAACTAAAGAACACTGATTTTGCACAATTCTTTCTTAATACAGATAAAGGAGGCAGAATTTAATTCAGTCATTGTGTATTTTATTTACAGAGATGGCTAAAAATCATTACATGTGAAGTGACATTACAAAATCTTTTGGAAAACAAAACATATTTACATGTGTATATATATTTACATGTGCATATTAACATATTTACATGTGCATATTTACATTAGATGTGAGCATGGTGTATAATTCTAACATGACTGCTTCACAACAATACTTGGACACATATTGGTCAAAGCACAGCACACAACCACAATTTTATCTAACAAAGTCTTATCCTCCCCCTCACAAGGCACCACAAATCCAAGGCGTATTGTGTCATTCAATATGTTGAACTTGGAGCGCATACACCCTATCACTCGTTCCACGTGGATTCTGACATGAGCTATCTTCCTGGTCTCTTCCAAATCTTTTGCATTAAGTTGGCTGTGGCCCCTGGTGAAGGCAGGTATTTTCAGTGTAGCGCCCACAAGGGCAACACTTTCTTTAATATCAAATCCACGGTCCGCAAACACAAGGTCTCCAGGCGAGAGCTTCTGAAGAGAAGAAGCCACAGTTCTCGGGGATCTTCTTATCACTGGCACGCCCCCCCCACCCTTTGGAAATGAAAGAGATGGTACCTTGTGGTGTTATGCCAATGAGATATTTCATTGTGTACCTGCTTTTGTATGTCTGGAAATGTCTGTGCCTTTGCACGTAAATTTTGTGCCCTTTCAATGAAAAGCTCAAAGCAGTCAATAATAACAGTAACACGATTCCCAAACATTTCTACATACTGATGTGGCATGCTTGCCTGTATACAATGTCGCTTTGGCCAGTACACCAAAGGGCTGAGGTGTGCATGCAGTACATTGATGGTCTCAAAGAACAGATTGTATGCGGTATGTCGGCTAATGTCAAAGAGGTGTGCAACATGTTCGACAGGCAGATCAAGTCTTAAGCGCATAAGGGTCAGGAGGAGCATTTGAAAATGGGAGAGTTTTCTTTCTTTTGTTTTTGATTTTGGTAGACTGGGAATGATTTGCATCAGCACACCCATCAACAGACTGAAAGATGGAAGGCCAGTGTAGTACTTCACCTTTAAATCATTGTCTTTGAGAAAATTCTCATCCAGGGCCTTTTTGGAGAGCTCTCCCTTCAGTTTTCGATTCTCCTCCTGCAAACGGATTATTTCTTTGAGTCTAAGGGCACACTTGGTGCACTTCTGCGGTTCATCTGCATTCCCTATTGGAGCACCAGCATCCCCTGATGTTTCAGTCTCCATATCTTCCTCTCTGCATGCATTATCTGGGGCTGGTGGTAGGGGCTGAGTCTCTTGTCCTTCCATCTCAGCCACAGGTGCAGAGTAGTCTGATTGTAATAACAATAAGAAAAATAAATTGTCAATCTCTGTACTTGCTCTGATGCCCAGGGCCCACTGTTTTTAAAACAGTGTAATCTACATGAAAATTATCCCGATTTGAAAATTCCATGTTTCTGCATCTGTGATCAAGGACCGGTTTAAAAGTAATCATTGATTCCACACATCAAGACATGGGATTTATCAATCTGGATCACTTTGATCCAAATGACAGTTTTGAAGAACGGCCCAGGGGTGTGACTTTCACACCATACTTTTGTTACTGATAGCTGCTCTGAGTATTTCAAGACTTACATTAGCATGCCAAATGCCTAATGACCTCCTAGAATGATTGGCCTTTGAGTCAGAAAAGCAACAACTCTGTGTGAAAGGTACTTACACTTAGGTTCAATCCTTTGTCTAGATAGAAACACCATTGGACATAAAATATATTGAATCTACTTGCGTCTATTACCAATATTTACCTGGGAACAAATGTGCTGGTTCATTCAACTCAGTCTCAGGACCGGTGTGGACAGTGCCCGGAGATGGGGGTGGATTCACGAGACCTTCCATCTCAGTTGCAGATGTAGTGTTGTCTGACAGTAACAATAAAAATAAATGTTGTCATATCACAACCACTACTCCAAAGCAATCCAGATTAGCTATACACAGGGGACAACATATATTGTATTATTTTACGATTTACCTGGGTATAAAGGTGCAGCATTATCCAACTCAGCCTCAGGACCAGCAGGACCAGTGTGGTCAGTCCCTAGCGATGGGGGTCGCTCTTCTCCTAAACCGCTTGAACTGGTCTGTGTTCGTAACTTTGACCTCAGTATGGCCGAGGTACAGAGAAGGGGCCCAGTCAGGATCACACTATATCATTTCAGAAGCAGGTTTGCCTGCAAACAGTCACCAAATAAATTGCTATGTACCTAGATGTACAACATTTAAAACTGATTAAAGTTATGCTTTAGCACATTGGAAAGCTAATTTTCTAGCCATTTCATGCTAGTTAACATTGGCCTAATGTCAAATCTAATGGTCTGGTTAAGTAAAAAAAACGCTGGTTATTTGCCCACAACATAACATTTACAGAGAATAATTGTAACTTACCTTTGTGAAAATGCTTTGAACACACCATCATGTGTGGTGGAGTGTTATCGAAGGTAATCTTGGGCCTCCTTACTGCTGCTATCCATGCCATTCGTCGCCTTTTTGTCACCTCTGAAACATGGCTTGTACTATTATTTTTCCACTGCTGGAAAACCGATAAATAGGAGAATTCCGTTCTTAAGCTTTATGCCACGTCTATCGTGAGAACGACTATTACAGTTTATAACACAGCAGGTAGACGGCATCTTGAACACTTCCTTCCATGCAATCAAGTCTGGCGCGTTTTCCTACTTGTTGTTTGTGCCGCGGATTCCCAAAATGCTTTGCGTTCACCACTGGGAATACGTCATGATGACGACACATTAGCGATCTCTATTTGTCCTGTCTGTTGCTCCTCTGCATGTTTGTCAGTCTGTCCTGGCTGTTGCTCTCGCTGACCTGTCTCCTGCTCTCTCTGTCCCGTGTGTTGCTCCTCTGTCTGTTGTCCTGTTGTTTCTATCAGTGGTTCTGGCTGTTCTGGCTGTTCTGTCAATGTGTTTCTCTGTCTTTTTTCACCTTGGCTGGTTCTTTAAATAAAATAAAAGGTTTCGCTTTTGTCCTGTCAAAGGTCTCTTACGGGACATTTTTGAAACCTTAAAGAATTAAAATGGTGATCATGTTGGTTTAATAACTCTACTCTGTTATAAGAACATGCCTACTTCTATTGCACACATTTCTTGTAGCCTATTATTTATGTTAAACATCTTTGGAATACATTACCAGTTCGAAGTGCTGTTTGGGTCCTAACAGAAAATCCACAGTGAGGTCCTTTTCTTTGGCCTGTTAATAAAAAAGATAAATGCCATGGTGAGTAAAGCGCTATAAGCCTGATGTTTTTGCGCATGCCGTAGGCCTATACCACGAGGTTAACAAGGTGGTCTCTTGCTACTGTTATGACAGCTGAGTTTACATTCACGGTCACCACACTAAATTACGTCCCCAGACACGCACAAACACAAACAAATAATTTCTTTCAAGATTTAAAGTTTAAGAGGGTGAGTACTCAATTGAACAACATTTCATTGTAACATACCTTGTAAGTATAGTCTCAGATGAGAGTTTAGATTCCCATCTGACTTCTCGAGGTAGTTTCTCCCGCTCTCTCACTCTTCTTCTGTCGCTAACTTCGGATGCAGCATATATGGGTGCAGTACATATGGTTCAGTGGCGCTCATCAGCGCCATCTACCGTCTGGGAGTTTGGAAAGGAACGAACGTTTCTAGGCTGAAGATCGGATTTTTTTTTTTATATATATTTTTTTTTTGCCGTGAGAAATTGGATGTGTGGCGTGTATGCGTGTGTAAACAGGCAAAAGAGTGTGTCACACGGTCAAACCGTGAGAGTTGGCAGCTCTGTAATAGTAACACCTGGATGGTGCCTTTTCAAATGCGTGTGCATGTTCAAGTACTGTATGTAGACACGGAGAGCCCTCTCCATAGCCGGATAGCCCTCTCCGTAGCTTACCTACGCATCCAATATTTTTAACATCCGTCGAGGCCATGGACCTATTGGTCGATGCAATGGAGACGGCAAGGGCTGTGATTGGTCCTCTAACAAAATCATTTCCTGAATCACTTCTCCGGTTTGACTTTGCACCGTAATTACTTTGTACATTTTTAACGTTGCACCTTAAGGACCAATAAAACACCAAATAAAATTTGAAAACCTTTGGAAGTATATTTACAACACTGCTTACATGGTTTGTAGTCAACATATAAGATAGATCGGGCGGCGAATTGCATTGCGTATCCGACATCCCGACGGAGAGCTGCTGAGCGGATTATGCAGTCGGAGTAGTATACTTTGGCTAAACATTCCAGGTGGATCTCCGAATTGAAGTTTTAAATTCCGCATCGCAAAACAAGCCTTTACATTTGCCATACTAACGCTATGTACGCCACATATATGAACCGCGGTACACCTCTGTAACCGCACCGAAGTGCCTGTACCGTGACGGTTCGGTACAAATACGTGTACCGTTACTCCCCTAGTCCTAATGCCTTCATTTGTCCTAATGGCTGATGCCTTCATTTGTCCTAATGCCTTCATTTGTCCTAATGCCTAATTCCTTCATTTGTCCTAATGCCTTCATTTGTCTTAATGCCTTCATTTGTCCTAATGCCTTCATTTGTCCTAATGCCTTCATTTGACATAATGTCTAATGCCTTCATTTGTCCGAATGCCTAATGCCTTCATTTGTCCTAATGCCTTTATCTGTCCTAATGACGTCATTTGTCCTAATGCCTTCATTTGTCCTAATGTCTAATGCCTTCATTTGTCCTAATGCCTACATGTGTCCTAATAACTAATGCATTCATTTGTCCTAATGCCTTCATTTGTCCTAATGCCTTCATTTGTCCTAATGTATTCATTTTTCCCTTATGCCCAATGCCTTCATTTGTCCTAATGCCTAATGCCTTCATTTGTCCTAATGCCTTCATTTGTCCCAATGCCTTCATTTGTCCTAATGCCTATTGCCTTTATTTGTCCTAATACTTCATCCCTTCATTTGTCCCAATTCCTTCATTAGTCCTAATGCCTTCATTTGTCCTAATGCCTTCATTTGTCCTAATGCCTAATGCCTTCATTTTTCGTCATGCCTTCATTTTGCCTTATCCCTTCATTTGTCCTAATGCCTTCATTTGACATAATGCCTAATGCCTTCATTTGTCCGAATGCCTAATGCCTTCATTTGTCCTAATGCCTTTATCTGTCCTAATGCCATCATTTTTCCTAATGCCTTCATTTGTCCTAATGTCTTCATTTGTCCAAATGCCTACATGTGTCCTAATAACTAATGCATTAATTTGTCCTAATGCCTTCATTTGTCCGAATGCCTTCATTTTTCCTAATGCCTTCATTTGTCCTAATGTCTTCATTTTTCCTTATGCCCAATGCCTTCATTTGTCCTAATGCCTTCATTTGTCCTAATGCCTAATGCCTTCATTTGTCCTTATGCCTTCATTTGTCCTAATGCCTTCATTTGTCCTAATGCCTTCATTTGTCCTAATGCCTTCATTTGTCCTAATGCCTTCATTTGTCCTAATGCCTTCATTTGTCCTAATGCCTTCATCTGTCCTAATGCCTTCATTTGTCCCAATGCCTACATTTGTCCTAATACCTAATGCATTCATTTGTCCTAATGCCTTCATTTGTCCTAATGCCTTCATTTGTCCTAATGCCTTCATCTGTCCCAATGCCTACATTTGTCCTAATACCTAATGCCTTCATTTGACCTAATGCCTTTATTTGTCCTAATGCCTTAATTTGTCCTAATGCCTTCATTTTTCCGAATGCCTTCATTTGTCCTAATGCCTTCATTTGTCCTAGTGCCTTCATTTGTCCTAATGCCTTCATTTGTCCTAATGCCTTCATTTGTCCCAATGCCTTAATTTGTCCTAATGCCTAATGCCTTATTTGTCCTAATGCCTTCATTTGTCCTAAGCCCTTATTGTCCTAATGCCTTCATTTGTCCTAATGCCTTCATTTGTCCTAATACCTAATGCCTTCATTTGATTCTAATGCCTTCATTTGTTTCCTAATGCCTTTCATTCTGTCCTAATGCCTTCATTTGTCCCAATGCCTACATTTGTCCTAATCCTAATGCCTTCATTTGTCCTAATGCCTATTCATTTGTCCTAATGCCTTCATTTGTCCTAAATGCCTTCATTTGTCCTAATGCCTTCATTTGTCCTAATGCCTTCATTTGTCCTAGTGCCTTCATTTGTCCTAATGCCTTCATCTGTCCTAATGCCTTCATTTGTCCCAATGCCTACATTTGTCCTAATACCTAATGCATTCATTTGTCCTAATGCCTTCATTTGTCCTTATGCCTTCATTTGTCCTAATGCCTTAATTTGACCCAATGCCTACATTTTTTCTAATATCTAATGCATTCATTTGTCCTAATGCCTTCATTTGTCCTAAGCCTTCATTTGTCCTAAGCCTTCATTTGTCCTAATGCCTTCATTTGTCCTAATGCCTTCATTTGTCTTAATGCCTTCATTTGACCTAATGCCTTTATTGTCCTAATGCTTCATTTGTCCTAATGCTTCATTTGTCCTAAGCTTTCATTTTTCCTAATGCCTTCATTCGTCCTAATGCCTTCATTTGTCCTAAGCCTTCATTTGTCCTAATGCCTTCATTTGTCCTGTTGTCTAATGCCTTCATTTGTCCTAATTCCTAATGCCTTCATTTGTCCTAATGCCTTCATTTGTCCTAATGCCTTCATTTGTCCTAATGCCTTCATTTGTCCTAATACCTTCATTTGTCCCAATGCCTTCATTTGTCCTAATGCCTATTGCCTTTATTTGTCCTAATGCTTAATCCCTTCATTTGTCCTAATACCTTAATTTGTCCTAATGCCTTCATTTGTCCTAATGCCTTCATTTGTCCTAATGCCTTCATTTGTCCTAATGCCTTCGTTTGTCCTAATGCCCTGGTTGTACTAATGCCTTCATTTGTCCTGATGCCTTTATTTGTCCTAATACCTTCATTTGTCCTAATGCTTAATGCCTTCAATTGTGTTAACGCCTTCATTTGTCCTAATGTCTAATGACTCCCTTTGTCCTAATGCCTTCATTTGGCCAAATGCCTTTGTCCGTCATAATGCCTTCCTTTGTCCTAATGCCTCCATTTGTCCTTATGCCTTCATCTGTCCTAATGCCTTCATCTGTCTTAATGCCTTCATTTGTCCTAATGCCTAATGCCTTCATTTGTCCTAATGCCTTCATTTGTCCTAATGCCTAATGCCTTCATTTGTCCTAATGCCTTCATTTGTCCTATGCCCTTCATTAGTCCTAATGCCTTCATTTGTCCTAATGCCTTCATTTGTCCTAATGCCTTCATTTGTCCTGATTCCTAATGGCTTCATTTGTCCTAATGCCTTCATTTGTCCTAATTCCTTCATTTGTCCTAATGCCTTCATTTTTCCGAATGCCTTCATTTGTCCTAAAGTCTTCATTTGTCCTAATGCCTAATGCCTTCATTTTTCCTAATGCCTTAATTTGTCCTAATGCCTACATTTGTCGTAATACCTAATGCATTAATTTGACCTAATGCCTTCATTTTTCCTAATGCCTTTATTTGTCCTAAGGCCTTCATTTGTCCTAATGCCTTCATTTGTCCTAATGCCTTCATTTGTCCTAATTCCTTCATTTGTCCCAATGCCTTCATTTGTCCTATTGCCTCTTGCCTTAATTTGTCCTAATGCCTAATTCCTTCATTTGTCCTAATACCTTCATTTGTCCTAATGCTTCATTTGTCCTAATGCTTCATTTGTCCTAAGCTTTCATTTTTCCTAATGCCTTCATTCGTCCTAATGCCTTCATTTGTCCTAAGCCTTCATTTGTCCTAATGCCTTCATTTGTCCTGTTGTCTAATGCCTTCATTTGTCCCAATGCTTAATCCCTTCATTTGTCCTAATACCTTCATTTGTCCTAATGCCTTCATTTGTCCTAATGCCTTCATTTGTCCTAATGCCTTCATTTGTCCTAATGCCTTCGTTTGTCCTAATGCCTTGGTTGTACTAATGCCTTCATTTGTCCTGATGCCTTTATTTGTCCTAATACCTTCATTTGTCCAAATGCTTAATGCCTTCAATTGTGTTAACGCCTTCATTTGTCCTAATGTCTAATGACTCCATTTGTCCTAATGCCTTCATTTGGCCGAATGCCTTTGTCCGTCATAATGCCTTCCTTTGTCCTAATGCCTCCATTTGTCCTTATGCCTTCATCTGTCCTATTGCCTTCATCTGTCTTAATGCCTTCATTTGTCCTAATGCCTAATGCCTTCATTTGTCCTAATGCCTTCATTTGTCCTAATGCCTTCATTTGTCCTATGCCCTTCATTAATCCTAATGCCTTCACTTGTCCTAATGCCTTCATTTGTCCTAAGGCCTTCATTTGTCCTAATTCCTAATGGCTTCATTTGTCCTAATGCCTTCATTTGTCCTAATTCCTTCATTTGTACTAATGCCTTCATTTTTCCTAATGCCTTCATTTGTCCTAAAGCCTTCATTTGTCCTAATGCCTAATGCCTTCATTTTTCCTAATGCCTTAATTTGTCCTAATGCCTACATTTGTCGTAATACCTAATGCATTAATTTGACCTAATGCCTTCATTTTTCCTAATGCCTTTATTTGTCCTAAGGCCTTCATTTGTCCTAATGCCTTCATTTGTCCTAATGCCTTAATTTGTCCTAATTCCTTCATTCGTCCCAATGCCTTCATTTGTCCTAATGCCTCTTGCCTTAATTTGTCCTTATGCCTAATTCCTTCATTTGTCCTAATACCTTCATTTGTCCTAATGCCTTCACTTGTCCTAATGCCTTCATTTGTCTTAATGCCTTCATTTGTCATAATGCCTTCATTTGTTCTAATGCTACGGTTTGTCCTAATGCCTTCATTTGTCCTACTGCCTTCATTTGTCCTAATGCCTTCATTTGTCCTAATGCCTTCATTTTTCCTAATGCCTTCATTTGTCCTAATGCCTTCATTTGTCCTAATACCTTCATCCGTCCTAATGCCTTCATTTGTCCTAATGCATTCATTTGTCCTAATGCCTAATGCCTTAATTTGTCCTAATGCCTACATTTGTCCTAATACCTAATGCATTCATTTGACCTAATGCCTTCATTTTTCCTAATGCCTTCATTTGTCCTAAGGCTTTCATTTGTTCTATTGCCTTCATTTTTCCTAATGCCTTCATTTTTCCTAATGCCTTCATTTTTCCTAATGCCTTCATTTTTCCTAATGCCTAATGCCTTCATTTGTCCTAATGCCTTAAATTGTCCTAATGCCTAGTGCCTTCATTTTTCCTAATGCCTTCATTTTCCCTAATGCCTTCATTTGTCCTAATGCCTTAATTTGTCATATTGCCTTCATTTGACCTATTGCCTTCATTTGTCCTAATGCCTTCATTTGTCCTAATGCTATGGTTTGTCCTAATGCCTTCATTTGTCCTACTGCCTTCATTTTGTCCTAATGTCTTCATTTTGTCCTAATGCGTCTTGTTTTTCCTAATGTCTTCTTTTGTCCTAAAGCGTTTGGTTTTTCCTAATGCCTTTATTTTTTCTAATGCCTTCATTTGTCCTAATGCCTTCATCTGTCCTAATGCCTTCATTTGTCCGAATGCCTTCATTTGTCCTAATGCCTAATGTCTTAATTTGTCCTAATGCCTACATTTGTCCTAATACCTAATGCATTAATTTGTCCTAATGCCTTCATTTGTCCTAATGCCTTCATTTGTCCTAAGGCCTACATTTTTCCAAATGCCTAATGCCTTCATTTGTCCTAATGCCTTCATTTGTCCTGATGCCTTCATTTAACCTAATGCCTTCATTTGTCTTAATGCTTTCATTTGTCCTAATGCATTCATTTGTCCAAATGCCATGGTTTGTCCTAATGCCTTCATTTGTCCTCATGCTTTTGTTTTTCCTAATGCCTTCATTTGTCCTAATGCCTTCATTTGTCCTAATGTCTTCATTTGTCCTAATGCCTTCACTTGTCCTAATGCCTTCATTTGTCCTAATGCTTCCATTTGTCCTAATGCCTAATGCCTTCATTTGTCCTAATGCCTTCATTTGTCCTAATGCTTTTGTTTTTCCTAATGCCTTCATTTTTCCTAATGCCTTCATTTTTCCTAATGCCTAATGCCTTCATTTGTCCTAATGCCTTAAATTGTCCTAATGCCTAGTGCCTTCATTTTTCCTAATGCCTTCATTTTCCCTAATGCCTTCATTTGTCCTAATGCCTTAATTTGTCATATTGCCTTCATTTGACCTATTGCCTTCATTTGTCCTAATGCCTTCATTTGTCCTAATGCTATGGTTTGTCCTAATGCCTTCATTTGTCCTACTGCCTTCATTTGTCCTAATGCCTTCATTTGTCCTAATGCCTTCATTTTTCCTAATGTCTTCTTTTGTCCTAAAGCGTTTGTTTTTCCTAATGCCTTTATTTTTTCTAATGCCTTCATTTGTCCTAATGCCTTCATCTGTCCTAATGCCTTCATTTGTCGGAATGCCTTCATTTGTCCTAATGCCTAATGTCTTAATTTGTCCTAATGCCTACATTTGTCCTAATACCTAATGCATTAATTTGTCCTAATGCCTTCATTTGTCCTAATGCCTTCATTTGTCCTAAGGCCTACATTTTTCCAAATGCCTAATGCCTTCATTTGTCCTAATGCCTTCATTTGTCCTGATGCCTTCATTTTAACCTAATGCCTTCATTTGTCTTAATGCTTTCATTTGTCCTAATGCATTCATTTGTCCAAATGCCATGGTTTGTCCTAATGCCTTCATTTGTCCTCGTGCTTTTGTTTTTCCTAATGCCTTCATTTGTCCTAATGCCTTCATTTGTCCTAATGTCTTTCATTTGTCCTAATGCCTTCACTTGTCCTAATGCCTTCATTTGTCCTAATGCTTCCATTTGTCCTAATGCCTAATGCCTTCATTTGTCCTAATGCCTTCATTTGTCCTAATGCTTTTGTTTTTCCTAATGCCTTCATTTGTCCTAATGCCTTCATTTGTCCTAATGCCTTCATTTTTCGTAATGCCTAATGCCTTCATTTGTCCTAATGCCTAATGCCTTCATTTGTCCTAATGCCTTAATTTGTCCTGATGCCTTCTTTTGTCCTAAAGCTTTTGTTTTTCCTAATGACTTCATTTGTCCTAATGCCTTCAATTGTCCTAATGCCTACTGCCTTAATTTGTCCTAATGCCTACATTTGTCCTAATGCCTTCATTTGTCCTAATGCCTACTGCCTTAATTTGTCCTAATGCCTACATTTGTCCTAATGCCTTCATTTGTCATAATGCCTTCATTTGTCCTAAGGCCTACATTTGTCATAATGCATTCATTTGTCCTAATGCCTTCATTTGTCCTAATGCCTTCATTTGTCATAATGCCTTCATTTGTCCTAAGGCCTACATTTGTCCTAATGCCTTCAATTTGCCTAATGCCTTCTTTTGTCCGAATGCCTTCATTTGTCCTAATGCTTTCATTTGTCCTAATACCTTCATTTGTCCTAATGACTTAATTTGTCCTAATGCCTTCTTTTGTCCTAATGCCCTCATTTTTCCTAATGCCTAATGCTTAATTTGTCCTAATGCCTTCATTTGTCTTAATGCCTTCATTTGTCCGAATACCTTGGTTTGTATTAATAGCCTTCGTTTGTCCTAATGCATTCATTTGTCCTAATGCTTAATGCCTTAATTTGTCCTAATGCCTACATTTGTCCTAATACCTAATGCATTCATTTGACCTATTGCCTTCATTTTTCCTAATGCCTTCATTTGTCCTAAGGCCTTCATTTGTCCTAATGCCTTCATTTGTCCTAATGCCTTCATTTGTCCTAATGCCTTCATTTGCCCTAATGCCTAATGCTTTCATTTGTCCTAATGCCTTCATTTGTCCTAATGCCTTCATTTGTCCTAATGCCTTCATTTGTCCTTATGCCTTCATTTGTCCTAATGCCTTCATTTGTCCTAATGCCTTCATTTGACCCAATGCCTACATTTTTCCTAATACCTAATGCATTCATTTGTCCTAATGCATTCATTTGTCCTAATGCCTTCATTTGTCCTAAGCCTTCATTTGTCCTAATGCCTTCATTTGTCCTAATGCCTTCATTTGTCCTAATGCCTTCATTTGTCTTAATGCCTTCATTTGACCTAATGCCTTTATTTGTCCTAATGCCTTTATGGTCCTAATGCTTCATTTGTCCTAAGCTTTCATTTTTCCTAATGCCTTCATTCGTCCTAATGCCTTCATTTGTCCTTAGCCTTCATTTGTCCTAATGCCTTCATTTGTCCTATTGTCTAATGCCTTCATTTGTCCTAATTCCTAATGCCTTCATTTGTCCTAATGCCTAATGCCTTCATTTGTCCTAATGCCTTCATTTGTCCTAATGCCTTCATTTGTCCCAATGCCTTCATTTGTCCTAATGCCTATTGCCTTTATTTGTCCTAATGCTTAATCCCTTCATTTGTCCCAATACCTTCATTTGTCCTAATGCCTTCATTTATCCTATTGCCTTCATTTGTCGTAATACCTTCATTTGTCCTAATGCCTTCATTTGTCCTAATGCCTAATGCCTTCATTTGTCCTAATGCCTTCATTGGTCCTAAGGCCTTCATTTGTCCTAATGCCTTCATTTGTTCTAATGCCTAATGCCTTCATTTTTCCTCATACCTTCATTTGTCCTAATGCCTAATGCCTTCATTTGTCCTTATGCCTTATTTTGTCCTAATGCCTTCATTTGTCCTAATGCCTTAATTTGTCCTAATGCCTAATGCCTTTATTTGTCCTAATGCCTTCATTTGTCCTAATGCCTTCATTTGCCCTAATGCCTAATGCCTTTGTTTGTCCTAATGCCTAATAGGGTTTTGTCCCCGAACTTCGTCATTTGAATATAATTAGTATATCAAAAAATATACGAACGAATATTAGGCAGCCCTTAATAATCGAACCTGTTATGGGCAGGCCAAGCGGGAGAGACGACGGAGAACCCGACGCAGTCTATTAATAATATTGTAATGATCACGGAAGAGGCAGTTTATGAAGTATTGATTAGACCGCGATTTATTAGAAACCACCGCTAATAAACCGTTGGAACACGCAAGACCGGTAACCATAGCAATGTGTAAACAAATCTCGCGAAGCCCAATCCAGGTCTTACTGAAGGCATTTAATGGTCAAAATATTATCAATAAATATTTGATTATATTCAAATATTAATATTAAAGCTAGGGTGGGCGATTTGGGAGGAAACAGCCGTTGAGATTCCGTTGCGTTCTCTCTGGTCCCTCCCTGCCACGCTCTACCTGCTGTAGCTCCTCCCTCCGGACGTCAGTTATGGGCGTTCATGTGATTTCAGTTACATTGATAGGAAGACGAAACACCATGTCCAATTCCGATGTAATTAAACATTAGTGCTGATAACTACAAGTACATATATAGCATCAAAATCTTACTCAGAGACATACCATGTATTTTATCTTAAAATCATTGTAATTGCGCTGGTAGGCCTAAGAAAGGTAGCTGTATCAGCCAAGCAATATAGCAAACTAATAGCAACTGTAATTCGTTAGCATAAGCTGCTAGAGCTATTAACCTGGTCATCAATATTATATACTGACGTTTTGAAGTGATGAATTTTACTACAATAACACTATTTTTTTGCATTATAAGAGTGTACAAGAAGAGAGCCCATGGCTCTGGGGACAATCTTTTTTTTTTATGGGCAATCTTTGACTTGGCATGGAGTAATCTTTACCTGGCATGGGGCACTAAGTGTGAGAGGGACAATCCTTGACCTAGCATGGGGCACTTAGTGTGTGTGGGGGGGCAATCTTGGACCTGGCATGGGGCACTAAGTGTGAGAGGGGCAGTCTTTGAGCTGGAATGGGGCACTAGGTGTGAGGGGAAATCGTTGCCTTTGCATGGGGCACTAAGTATGAAAGGGGCAATCGTTACCCTTGCATGGAACACAAAGGGTGAGGGGCAATAGTTGCCATTGCATGATCCACAAAGGGTGAGAGGGGCAATAGTTGACCACGCATGGGGCACTAAGTGTGGGAGGGGCAATCGTTGCACCTCCATGGGGCACTAAGTGTGAGAGGGGCAATCGTTACCCTTGCATAGTTGGAGAATGACCCAGTCTGCAACATGATGGACTGCTGACAAGCCCTCTGGATCTTCTGTACTCCTGCGCTGAGATCCAAGTCTATCTCTCAGTCTTTCTCTCACTTTCTCTCAACCCTCACTGGGGCTTCAATGTCTATTGAGAGGAACATTGAAATGTGCTCCATGGTTCACTCCTGTAAGAGCTGGGTTGTATTCTAGTCGCCGAGTGGGGAAGCTCTCACATCCTACCAGTGGTGGGCTGTCAGGGCCAGCAAGACCTTCCCTGCTGGCCTAAACAATCTGCCTTGATGCCTTCAGAATCAATACTGCTGGCGTCTGTAGCTTAAAGTAAGTGGCAATGACGCTGTTGCTTTAACCAATCATATTTCAAGTTTGCAACTCCGAGGCCATCTAGCAGGCGTCCAGTGACATCAGAATTTTCACGTCCTTTGATTGGATGGTCAGAGAGGTACTAGTCAGCGCCAGCAAAGCATTGATAGCTACCGGCACAAACTAAAATAAAGCGAATAATAAATAAATAAAGCGATTCCCTGTACCGATAAGGTATACGGTAAGTCTGTTGACTGTATTTTGCAAAGAGACGACCGAAGCATCCCAAGATCTCATCATCGTTTCAGGTCAAGGTAAGGGGGTTGGTAGTTAGATACTAGACCACTCAGGTGTTTATAAAGGTGCTGTCTTACTTCCTAGGATCTCCTAGACCAGGTTGTACCAGGAGCTGAGGACCAGCAGGAGACCAGATCCCCCTGGACCAGGCATGGGACCAGATCCCCGATACCAGGCATGGGACCAGATCCCCTAGACCAGGCATAAGACCAGATCCCCGATACCAGGCATGAGACCAGATCCCCTAGACCAGGCATGGGACCAGATCCCCTAGACCAGGCATAAGACCAGATCCCCGATACCAGGCATGAGACCAGATCCCCTAGACCAGGCATGGGATCAGATCCCCTAGACCAGGCATGGGACCAGATCCCCTAGACCAGGTATGGGACCACATCCCCGATACCAGGCATGGGACCAGATCCCCTAGACCAGGCATGGGACAGGTCCCCCTAGACCAGGCATGGGACCAGATCCCCCTAGACCAGGCATGGGACCGGACACCCGATACCAGGCATGGGACCAGATCCCCTAGGCCCTACTGCTCCAGACGATTGAGCGACGCGGAGAAAAGGTATGCGCAGATCGAGAAGGAGTGCCTCGCCAGCGTTTGGGCCTGTGAACGCTTCGACAAGTACCTGTATGGACTGGACAGTTTTAGACTGGTGACCGATCACAAACCACTGGTACCCCTCATGAAAAGCAAGGATCTGGACTGTGTCCCAATCAGGTGACAGGTATCTAGACAAATAATAATATAATGTATAATAGCATAATATCTGATTCATTTAACGCATACTCCAAATTCTGTTTGAATTAAAAGTTTATTGTATACAGAAAAAATTACAGAAATCACAGAAGGCACAAATATTATCGTATTAAACATCTCTGTTCCCGTGTCATTTCGTGCTACGTCATCCCACAGCGGGAATCGAATGGTACACACGTCAACATATTAAGACTAAATATGCACCACCACCACCATCCAGGCGGGGCGCAGGGGAGTCCGCTCTCTGATAAAACAATGGAATTAAAACCTTGCAGCTGCTAAAATTGCAGAACATTTCCCGCCTTTCCCCTTGCCCCTCCAAAAAATACATATTTGGCTATATTTGGATTTCATTCTCCATACATCGAAGCTCATAACAACCTATACTATATATATATATATATATATATATATATATATATATATATATATATATATATATATATATATATATATATATATATATATATATATAAATTTGGGTACAATGCCATTGCGGTGTTATTTGTAATAAAGTCAGTCGGAATTATACAGAAGGACAGTATGTAGTAAAGTCACGAGAAAAATACCTTTTTTGATTTTAGTGCCATAGATGCTTTTTAAGCCGAAGGGGGAAACAAACACAAAAAGTGTTTCAGTATACAACTCGGTAGAAAGACGAAAGAATCCACAAACTGATCCCTTATTAGTATTTTTTTCACTTTTTCTTTCAACTGCGTTACAAAAATACAATTCAATCACTTTGAATTGACGACATGAAGGCTATCGTGGTCTGGGTCGGTGGGGGGGGATATATCTCTCAGGGTTCACATCCGAGAGCTTGTGGATGGGGGGGTGAAGTCTACTAATATCATGGGTTAATAATAATGTGACCACTGCCCAAAGCATGTGTATTCAACCTGCTATCCAACGATTACCACGGGGGTTCATCGGCGGGTGAATGCCTGAATATTTGTATGAATGGGTGAACGTGTGTATGAATGGTTGAATGTGTGTGTGAACCGTTGTAGGTCTGAAGTTAAACGAAGGCGATGGAGCATGTGGGAGGGGCCTGTGCGATGACATCGTGGAGGGCATGATTAGAGGGCGTAAGCGAGGGAGGCGGAGTCCAAGCCTCGTCGGAGCGCGTCCCGTCTCCATAGCGACCCCAAGTCCTGAGTTTAGGTTACAAAACACAGACGAGCCCCCCACGGTATGAACCCCCCATGGGTCAGAGGACCCGCCCACTGACATCACGGTACTCCCATCTCCCCTTTTTCCGATAAAAGTGGACTCCGACATCGTGGGCTGACCCTAAGTAGCGAGGTCAGCTACACTGCTGAGGCTGCTTCCAGAGGTCCCAGTGTTGGGGGGGGGTCCGAGGACATTGGGGTACAGTTTCTATACAGCCCTCCCTCTCCCATCCCCTCAGTGCTGGGGGAGAGAGGGAGAGGCTAATAGGGGTAGCTGTCGGGGAACGCCAGCCCTCCCTGCGCCCCTCCATCTGGGTAAGGTGTGGCCTCGTCGTAGCGGCCCCCACCTGTGAGGCAGGGGTCCTCGTCCCCAGCGGGGGCCGGCGGGGGGGGGAGGGGTCCGTCGGCCTCACCCTTAAGGCTGGGCCGCTGGTTGTCGGGGAAGGCCATGGAGAAGAGGGCCTCGGGGTTACACACAAACTTGTAGACGTACCTCTCGCCCGCCACCTGCCGGGAGCAAATCGGGAGAGAGAGAGGGGGTTAGCGGGAGTGGGGCCAAGGTTTTTGATGGACCTATAGCGTCTCGAGATGGCCGATTGGGAAGTTATAACCTCCTGACCTTTGACCTGCCGCTGATTTGGAGGTTGATGCGAGGCAGAGTGACGTCATCAGAGTAAGCTCGCACGATATCGAAAAAATAAATATCAGATTGCGATATATGAATTCTATGGGATACGACAAATAAATAGAAAACAAAGTATATATATATATATATATATACACGTTTTTTTCAGTCTAGTTGTACGAATATCGCGATTCAGATACAAAAACAATATGAATCGTACAGCTCTACCGCAGTGTATGTTGAGGACATTATGCTACATGGGTTAACCCTTGGTTAACCTTTAACCCCGTCAGGCGGTGCTGACAGCGTCGGTTCAGGTCGGAGCACCGGGGGTGGAGGGGGCGGAGCCAGGAGGAGGAAGGGTTGGAACGTGCCTTTACCTTCTGCATGATGCCCTTCTCATAGTAGTAGCGCAGCGACCGGCTCAGCTTGTCGTAGTTCATGGCGGGACGGTTCTTCTGCATGCCCCAGCGACGCGCCACCTGGGGGGATGAACCACAGCGACCGCTGGGGGTGAGGACGGAGGATGGGGGACGGGGGACGGGGGACGGGGGACGGGGGACGGGGGAGTACTGGTGTTCCTGGGGGTGAAGTTACTGGAAGCCTTTAAAACACTCCCTCTAAAATGACCTTAAACTACCACACATTGTGGTTAAGGGATGTATGTTTGTACGTCCTGGCACAATGCTACGTTTAAGGGATCCCCATCTAAGCACCAGGTATGGTGATGATTTCACCGTTTGATTTCAGCTAACTATGGGATCACTAGTTAACTATGGGTTACCCAGCTAACTGGGGGAGGATCGGTCATGTTTTTGGGGCTCACCTCCTCTGGCTCGATGAGCTTGAACTCCATGTTCCTTCCGGTCCAGGCGATGAAGTGGGCGTTTCCCGGGTTGTCCAATAGGGTGACCAGGAACTGCCAGAGCTGCAGGGAGCCCCGCCTCTGGAAAGGTGGGCCCTCGCCGAAGCCCATCACTTCCTGTTTCACCTTGCCTGGTTTGGGGAGGAGGGACTTTAGAGTAAGAGGGGGCGGGTGCACAGAGCTTGGGCAGGACTACGAACTACGGAAAGGGACGGAGCTATTGTGTGCTTCCTGTTCTGTCACTGAGGTATTCTACCTAAGTGAGTGGAGGAAGTTTTCATAAAAGGATTTTAAGCATTTAAATAGTTATTCTTAAGTGTATTTCCACAGTTGTCGGCCTATATACTGTGCCTTGGGATATTTTATATTAATCTAAAGTCTGATTTGTGAATGTACATTCAAACACATTCACAAATCTCTCTCTCTCTCTCTCTCTCTCTCTCTCTCTCTCTCTCTCTCTCTCTCTCTCTCTCTCTCTCTCTCTCTCTCTCTCTCTCTCTCTCTCTCTCTCTCATCAACATGGATTCGTTTACCTTCCAGTCGGTCGGGGACCACACAGGTGTCGTCATAGCCGTACAGGTTGGCCTCTCCGTCGTAGGCAAAGCGGGAAGCTACGGGAGTTAAACACAACATTTCAACGGGGAGTTAGGAAGGGTTACAGTGAACGATGATGTGGAGTCGTTTCCCGGTTTGATGCCGGAGCAGAGCGACTCACAGGCGCTTTTACTTTGGTAGAACGACGCCCGCGACTTTCCGAAGGACGAGTGGCAGTTCTGGATGTCTAGGAACACAGAATTAAGAGAGGGTTTAAAGGCTGTAAGTCACTTGAAAGTCCCTAACCCGAGTTACACCCAAAGTGTTTAAGTGGTTAAAAGGCTGTGTAAGTCTCTTTAAAGTCACTTGTAAGTGTCTTGTAAGTGTCTTGTCAGTGTCTTGTAAGTCACTCACCTGAGTCGAAGCCAAAGTCGCGCGGCTCCTGCTTGATGGAGCGGGGGTGAAAGTGGGGGCCTATGGCCCCCGGCCCCTGCTCGTTGCCGGGGTAACGGGGGTCCGCCCTCTCCTGCTTGAACCCCCGCTGGGTGGGCGGGGCCACAGGCTCGGAGAGGTGGCGCTGGTAGAGGGGCCGTCCGTCACAGGGGGGCAGGCCCCCCCGCTGCCCAGGGGCGGGGGGGTACGGCGTCCGGGGGGGGGCGTAGGGGAGGGGCTCCGAGTGCTGCCGCTGGAACCTGTAGGAGGAAAGGGAGGAGTTAAACGGGGAGGAGGAAGGGGAGGAGTTAAACCGGTAGGAGGAAGGTTAAACTGGTTTGGGAGCTCAAGGATGAACTTTAAGGGACTTGATGTTGAGTGAAATTATTGCTAGCCTCTGGCTACGTCTTGAACAGAAATGCTCACCCAGCAAACTGGCGTTGTTGTTGTTGTTGCGTTATTATAAAGATGGCGGCCACCGAGGGAATGTAAACCAACATCAGGAGTCCCCTTCTGAGCATCGTTTAACCCCGTAGCGTCAAACCCCGGTGTCAGCCGCCGACTCACCTCTGGTCTGACTGGAAGCCGTCGTCGGGGCCGCAGAGAAGTGGGCGGGGCATGGCAAAGCGCTGGCTCTGATTGGCCGACTGGAGGGCGTGGTGGTGCTGCTGCTGGTGGTGCTGGTGACTCGGGGGGAGGTGCTGGTGGGAGGGGCCAGGGGAAGGGGCGTGGCCCGGGGCACAGCCCCGATTGGACGGCGGTCCCTGCCGCTGTAAGGGGCGTGGCGAGGCGGTGGAGTGGGTGGAGCCACATGGCAAGGCAGAGTCCGGAGGGTGTGGGGGTTCGAGTCCCGCTGGTTTGCTTTCGTAGGCACTGAACAAAAAGGTGGGAAGGTGAGGGTGGCAAGAAAGAGAGAGAGAGAGAGAGAGAGAGACGGAGAGAGAGAGGGAGAGAGAGGGGGAGAGAGAAAGAGAGAGAGAGGGGGGGAGAGAGAGGGAGACTAAAACAGAGTTGTTGTGTACCTGTGGCTGTAGGCGGGGCCTCTGTCCGGGGGGGCGTGGCCACAGGGGGGCGGCTCCTCACCGGGCTCTGCCTCTCTCTTCACCTTGCTCAGCGGTGGACCGTGGAACATCACTGAGGACACAATGAGGCATCCTCATTGGCTGAGGGTGCAGAGGGGGTCACGTGACATTGATCGGCCAACAGGAAGCGGTTTCTTCAAGTAAATGTACACTACTTGTACAATGCAATGTATATGTACTTCACATGGCGTAGCGTCTTGCAATGAAAATTGCAACCTCGCTCACACATACAAAGTAAGTTATAACAGTAATCTTGGCAGTTTTTGTGCATATGGCCGTTTGTGATGTTTTGCTGAGTGAGTATATCACTGTTTGTGGGGGTTTATCCTAACTACTTGTCATGCTGGTTATATCGATATTGATTTGATCTTAAAAAAAAAGCATAAACAGTGCTAATTTTCCTGGCATTTTGGCAAAGACAGGTGTTCTCTGAAACCTCATTCTCTTTTGGGTTCTATCGTGACTATTAGTTTGTGTAGTGCTACACTTTGTGTGTTCTCTGCTTTCCATCTTCATTTTGGAGTAAAGAAGTGTATGCAGGGTTTAAAGGGGAAGGTATTTTTTCTCATCTCCAACCTTTACTTCCACGTAGATTAGCTTTACCTGCCTATCCACCATTCAGTCAGCATTTTGTTTTTCTCCGTTCTCTATTAAGATCGGACGAGGTGGGCCCCATACATATATTCACCATGGGCCCCCAGTTTACTAATCCACCACTGTCAATCACATTGTCATCTCATTCTATAGGCGTTCACTAGCGTTTAAAACACGACAGTTCGGTCCGACAACTGCAATAAACGAGGACTGGGAGTAGCTAATTGTTTATTTATGTGCGTCAGCATTGTTCAGCTGACGCACACTGCTCTCTCTCTCACTTTCTCTCTCTGTTTCTCTCTCTCTGTTTCTCTCTCTCTGTCTCTCCTTCTCTCTTTCTCTCTGTCTCTCTCTCTCTTTCTCTCTCTAGGTCTAACTCTCTCTCTCTCTCTCTGTCTCTCTCTCTCTCTGTCTCTCTCTCTCTCTGTCTCTCTCTCTCTCTCTCTCTGTCTCTCTCTCTCTCTCTCTCTCTCTCTCTCTCTCTCTCTCTCTCTCTCTCTCTCTCTCTCTCTCTCTCTCTCTCTCTCTCTCTCTCTCTCTCTCTCTGTCTCTGTCTCTGTCTCTGTCTCTGTCCCTGTCTCTCGTTTACATTCTTATAACAACCTTCTCGACCGAGTAATGGTGGCGTAGGAGGCCTGTAATTGGGTCTGACATCATATCCTGTCACCATTAGGCCTCGTTGGTACCGGGGGGGCCAGTGATGGTGGAGCCAACCCACTCTTGATCTGGGTTGGGTTTAAGGTCATGGTTGAGTGTTAAGGGTTGAGGAGTAGGGGTAGGGTCAGGGTCAATGGTTAAGTTTAAAGGGTTAAAAGTCCCATGGTATGCTACTTTATGGATGCTTTAATATAGATGTTAGTGGGCCCCTAACACAGTATTTGAAGAAGTTCCCGAAATTCATCCTTGGTTCAGAATTACAGCCACTACGAGCCAGTCCCACAATGAGCTCTCCACAAACGTCCCGTTTTTAGAGGGCGGGTGGGGGTGTGGCCTGAGCAGCTTGTTGCCACGGTACCATGAGCTCTGTTTACAGTGGATGTATCACAATGGGGAGGCGCACACAGCCTTTAGCCGTGTTCTGTAAATATTCTAGAACACTCCGGGTCCTCCGGCGGGAGTCCTGGAGCTCTATATCTAAATAATATCATATTATACAAAGATATCAGAGACGTGCAGTCAGGGGACACCTGCCATCATGAAAAGAAAAAACTAATTAGGATAAAATTAAAAAATTAAAAGAATATTATGCATTGGTATTTGTCTACTGATCTGTGGTCTAAATGTTATTTATGTACGATTCCAATAATTGTAATCATCTTTATTCCTGAGGGGAAATACGCGATCTGAGGCCAGCTGAGAGTTGCGCAACCCCTCACCAACTGGGTAGAGCGCATGTGCTCAACACTTTTATTGTATGATCGCACTTTACTTAAACTAGTTAATCTATTAGATGTATGTGTATAACATATTTATTCTTGCAGCAAGACTAAATATGCTGATCTGACATAAAACCGCGCTGAAAAAGCATGAAATGCGGCAGCCAGTACCTCTGCCTCCCTGAAGGGGGCGTATGCGTGAGCCCACAGTGTTTACAGGATGCTTCCGTCAAGTGCACTACATCAGTTTGTTTATTTAAAAAAAAAAAAACATTTCTGATTGCAAACATGGAAGATAATGATT
>OLKM01002490.1:32500-46775 GCA_900291075.1 Melanogrammus aeglefinus
TTTAAGTGAGGTTGTGTGTATGTGTGTTTGTGTATGCAGTAGTGTGTGTATTTAAGTGAGGTTGTGTGTACGTGTGTTTGTGTATGCAGTCGTGTGTGCATTTAAGTGAGGTTGTGTGTAGGTGTGTATGCAATAGTGTGTGTATTTAAGTGAGGTTGTGTGTGTGTGTGTGTATGCAGTAGTGTGTGTGGGATTCATTATTCATGCGGGGATCGGGGTGCTGTCTCTCGGTCTTCCTTTGAGGTCTTTGGTCCCATCAGGGCGGAGGCTCTGCCGGGTCATGTGACTTCATGACGATCATAAACACACCAACAATCAGACAGCACACATCGTAAACGATGCAAAAAAAAGAAACCAACTCTCCCACCACTGAACCACCAGGACAGTGAATGGAACATTCTTGAAGTTAAACTTCACATGACAGAAATAACAATATATCATTCAAGTCAGTCAGGTTTTACTTATCTTTGCTTTATCTTGCATTGTTATTGCTATATGGCTGTTGAGGAACCAGGCCATAGAATTTTAATCTTGTGTATTTGTACAATAAGATGAATTAAAGTAAAAACTCTGATTCTGATTCGTCTTCCTTAAACGTTCTTCATTTTTTAAATAACATTCATTACTTATTTAATTGAGTAATTGCATTCCCAAGTGCAATGAATTCACGTGTTTTGCACCGATGTGATTTTCTCCACCGCGGTAAAATGTTTACAGGCGCACTAAATCAAAACTCGACACGATTGAAAGAACGAATGAACGGTCGGGTCATCCCCTCATCTGATAAAGCCCTGATTGCAACACGCATATTGGAATGTCTGGCGGACGTCAGCACCTGGACAACTGCCCATCACCTGAGGCTTAACCTCAACGAAACCAAGCTCCTCCTAATCCCAGGGAAAGATTGCCCACACATGGATTACTGGTCACCGTTGAGAACATCACTGTATCTCCTTGTCCAACTGCCAGATACCTTGGTGTGGTATTGGACAATCAGTTATGCTGCACCGCAAACATCACTGCGGTGGCCCGATCCTGCAGATTTGCACTTTACAACATCCGCAGAATCCGGCCCTTCCTCACAAGGGAAGCAGCTCAGCTTCTAGTCCAATCACTGGTCATCTCCCGCCTCGACTATTGCAACTCACTCCTGCCTGGACTTCCTGCCTCTGCGATTAAACCTTTGCAGCGCATCCAGAATGCGGAAGCACACCTCGTGTTCAACCTACCGAAGTTCTCCCATGTGACCCCCTTCTTCCGGGACCTCCACTGGCTCCCTGTAGTAGCTCGCATCAAATTTAAGACGATGGTACTGGCATACAAGGCAGTGGAACTGCCCCTGCCTACCTCCAAGCATTTCTAAAGCCACACACCCCAGCTCGATCCCTCCGCTCAGCTACCACAGCTGGACGTCTGGTACCGCCATCGCTAAGAGCTAACAAAGGTCGTTCAGCAAAGTCACAACTCTTCTCGGTTTTGGGACCTCAGTGGTGGAACGAGCTCCCTGCCATTCTCAGGACCACAGAGTCGCTCACTTATCTTCCGAAAAAGACTCAAGACTCACCTGTTCAGAGTCCACCTCGACTCTGCATAGCCACCCTCCCCCCTCTGGCCACCATTGTACACTGTATTGTATTGTGTTGTATTGTATTGTATTATAGTACTTAACTGTGTAGCAACTGCAGTAGCTGCTATCATTGCTGTAACACGGGGAATTGGTTAGCCTAGTGATTGTTGTACTTGCACTTGGTTCTATGAACATCCTTACTGTACCGACAGTGATATATTGTTGCACTTCTTATGACAAATGTACTTATTGTAAGTGGCTTTGGATAAAAGTGTCTGCTAAATGCCCTAAATGTATATGTAAATGTAAATGTCATGAATGTTAATGTCCAGGGCCCTCGTTTACCGGAGATTGACCTGATGTGATCTTCGGTCGAAGCACTTTAACACTGTCCTTGGCTCAGGGTGTGTGTGTGTGTGTGTGTGTGTGTGTGTGTGTGTGTGTGTGTGTGTGTGTGTGTGTGTGTGTGTGTGTGTGTGTGTGTGTGTGTGTGTGTGTGTGTGTGTGTGTGTGTGTGTGTGTGTGTGTGTTTGAGAGACACAATACCGCTCCCTGGTGGACGTATACACAGTAGCAGGCGCTAGTGTTACATGTGTTGACCAGACTATTGTCTCCACGGCCCCTGTTGCCACTAAACACACACACACACACACACACACACACACACACACACACACACACACACACACACACACACACACACACACACACACACACACACACACACACACACACACACACACACACACAGGTTTCCCACAGTACTTTACAGCTTAGGCGGCCGCCTAAGCAACACACAAAACACAACTTTTTTTATTGTAAATATTATACAATAGTATAAATTAATCTAAATGTAATTTACTCACACTCTCTGTGCATAGCAACAAAAACAATTCTGAACACAATTCATTTCAAATAATTATGAAACGATGCAGTAAAAGTAACAACATAATTTCTCATGTACTGTTGACGGATTGAAACAATAAAAACCCCCTCAAGGACATCCACGTCCACGGTTAGACCTTTGACTTTGACTATGGTGGCACAATCTCAAAGTTAGTTACGAGCCATTTTATGTATTATATAATGGTGATATATATGGTTCTTTATATTGGATGGATTTTATTGTCATTTGTGTCTGGTTACTGAAATGGTAAAACATATCAGGATGATATCCATTACAACTAAAACATATTAATGGCAACTTGTAGGATAAAACTGTTTGAACATTTCATATGAAGGGGCCAGTTATTCAACATAATTGGAAAAATATTTATACACGATTTTCAAAATGTACCCCACAAATACCTACTTCGTTGTACCCATTCAGCTCTGGTAACTTCTGTTTGGATAAGATAAGATAAGATAAGAGAAACTTTGTTGATCCCTTGGGAATGCTCCTTCAGGGAAATTTAAAATTCCAGCAGCGGTAGTACAGACAAGACACATAAACAAGCAAGAAAAACACAAGCTAAAATGCATCAAGACATGGTATGAATAAATACATTTTAAAAAGAAGCAGCAGCAGCAGATGTTAGCAGCAATTATTATATCTTATTTGTGTTCTTGTTTAATAAATGGAGTGTGTAGCAATCAATAAATAAATAGATTATTCAAGCTCGATCAGTCTATCCTATTTCTATTTCCCTTTATCCACTGTACTCCTCCTGCTGCCCCCCCCCCCCCCCTCCTCCCTCCAAGTGGGGAGTTGTGGAGTGTGATGGCACGATGGACAAAGGAGTTTATTAGTCTGTTGGTGCGGCATCTGGAGGAGCAGCCTGTCGCTGAAGGAGCTTCATTGGTTGTCGATGACAGTGTGCAGAGGGTGGCTGGTGTCATCCAGGATGTCCAGAAGCTTCTTTGTGGTTCTTCTCTGCCACTGTCACCAGACAATCCAGCCTGAAGCCGACCACAGAGCCGGACTGCCTGATGAGCTTGTCAAGCCTGGAGGAGTCCATCTTGGTTGTGCTGCCTCCCCAACACACCACAGCGTAAAAAAGGATGCTGGCGACCACCGACTGATAGAACATTGACAGAAGTTTACTACAGATATTAAAAGATTGCAGCCTTCTTAAAAAATAGTCTGCTTTGGCCTTTCTTGTAGAGGTGGTCGGTATTGATTGCCCAGTCCAGATTTTTGTCAAGCCACACTCCCAGGTACTTGTAGCTGCCCACGGTTTCCACCTCTACCCCATCGATGTCCACTGCTTGGGGGCGTGGCCTTGACTTCCCAAAGTCTATCACCAGCTCTTTGGTCTTTGATGTGTTGAGCTGCAGGCTGTTTGCATGACTCCAGAGGGGTGTTCCACGAACGGAGGTTTAACAAACACTGAGTTAATGCTGAACTCTAGGTTGATTGACCCTGTGCCGACCTACCCAGAGTTTTCGGTTCCACAACAGCGGTTATGAATTAGTTTAATCAACTCGGAGTTGGTTAACCCGGGGTTGTGCGCGTCCACGCCAAACCTAAAAAGACATGATGTATGGATCATGGAAACCCTGATCAAAATGGCGAAACGGGGCCGCTTATTTCAATGAAAATTGGAACTCCCAGGTTCTCCTGGAGAGCTATGGCGAGGAGAAGGACATTATCACAAGAAAAGGGAAAGCTAAAGCCTCTGCAACCCGGAGAACCAAAGCCTGGCAGCGGATCGCTGACCACGTAAATGCGTTAGTTACACGTCAAAAGCATGATCCTTAATATTTGAGCCATGAATCTATAAATTCCAGTTCCAGTTAAGCATTCTTAACGTTCCTACCACATAACCCTTTTCTTCGAAAAAAAATATGTACTCCGATGGCTCCCAAGCAGTCAGCGGATCAAGTAAAAATAAAGTATAAAAAACATAAACTGGTAAGCTTTTCCCACATCGTATTGGTCTAAATTTAAATAAGCCATTTTTTTAAGCCAATCGTAAAACGACAGTCGGCAGACTGGATCTGGCCCTCAAATTGTCTTGACCCCGGTGAAGGCGCTGTTAATAAACATAAATTCAGGGCCCCCTGGCATGGAGAGGTTACGGTACCTCCTCAGAGAGTCAGGGGCCATGTGAGGATACCCCACTGGTTGAATGTAGGTTTTTGTGTTTTCTTGTATTTTAGATTTTGTTTGCCTTCGAAGTAACACATGCAAACCGTGTGCGTGCCACGTCGCATATTTTCCAAATGTTTCTTTTTTTGGTAACTGGGTAGAAAACTTAAAAGTGACAATTCATCAACTTCACAGATCAAGATGGATTAGTGCTTGTAATGAAGCCGCCGGCTACGATCGAACATTCTCCAGTGGATGTAAGTCCGTTAGGACTATTATACTTTATGTTGTAAGTGCCTCTCGGCATAGTAGGCTAAGACAATATTGCTCTTTGTATGATAGGAGGCCGATAAAAATCTTGGATGGGTCATCTGAAAGGACTGAGATGTGCTCAGCATCTCCAACTTTATAGCCTAGATAAAACTACCATTTGCAAAAAACGGAGGGCTACGCAAATAGTGTGGAGTGAACTGAGGCCAGGTCCTCGATTGGTAGTGTTATATGTAAGGCTGGAGAAGGATATTTAAATATATTAAAGATTTGCGGGAGAATCTATATCTCTCCAGCAAAAATCATCCGATATGCCAAGATGTCGAGCCGTGGTCTTATTAATCGCTCCCGGTGGATTGCACGTATAATTTGCGTTCCGATATCAGCAGTTCTCTCATCAAAAGGGGATGCCATTGACACATGAAATCTGCGGTGAACATGGGTTTAAATACCCAAAACCCGGTTATGTTTCAAACTTAACCTGCACAAAACCTGCTCCGACCAGGCTTACTTCAGAGCATATGTTGCTATAGTAACTAACATACCGTGGTCATTTTGGAACGGAAGACCTAGGGTTACCGCAAACCCTGAGTTAACTTACCCGGTTATGTGATAAAACCGGCTTTGTGGAACACCCCACAGGTGTTAGATGTTAGATATGTCACCAAACCATTAAATGGATCCTAATGTTGATGTATTATTCCTCTGCCTTCCTCCACATCCTCCTACCTTTCTTGACTTTTTTCAATTTTTCTCTTCCTAGCCTCCTCCTCAGGGTCACTGTCCGAGGCACTCTCATAACCCTGCCCTGCAATATAATCAATCATCGCTCTCTGGCCGACTTTCGGTTTGCTCTTCCTCACACCCTTGCTCTCCCCCGTCTTGTCCTCTTCGGTCGGTTCAGAGGATGGGTCCCTGACACTCCAATCACTATCAGTGTCAATGTCATCGAGGCCCTTCCCTGACGTCTCAGCTGCAGTGGTTGTATCTGGGGCCATCCCTTGTACAGCAGGAATAGAGTATGTTGCAGTGTTTCTTTTAGGTCTTCCTCTTCCCTTTTGGTCCATTCCCACGTCCAATAGGACCACCTCTTTGGATTTAAGGTGGCCCAGCTGGTTGAAGGAGCGACTGCAGAACTCACACACATACTTCTTCATGCCAGTGTGTGTCTCTCCATGTGGTTTGCACTCCGAAATTCCAAAGCACAATTGGGGCAGGAATATCTTTTTGGGCCCCAGTGTGCTTTCAAGGCTCTATTGCGTGCATGCATTTTGGCAAATGTCACGGAACAGTCAGGGCATGTGCATGGTTTTGAACTGGGGTTGTGTGCTCCCTCATGGGCCTGTCAAGGTTTGTTTTAAAGTGGAAATGAAGCAATGAGAACTGTGACCATTTTTTGGTTGCTTTTTCATTTTTGAAAATACATGGATTTTCATTAAACCTGAAATTCAAGTAGTTTTACTGGAAAATGAGGAGGATGGCGACGAGGATAAATATGGAACAATAAAGTCCGGAAAATAAGGGGAATATAAAGCGTTTCCTAACCACGGGAGTTTAGCTAGCTTCACAGTTAGCATAGCCAGCATTCCGAGGACTGAGTGGCCAACGCTACACGCTGCACTCTTCATGTCACTCGCGCACACTCCTGCACTCCATGCATTTGACTCAGAAACGGATCCAAGCTCGGTGGGACCGCGTTGGACCAAATGGGTGCAGAGGTTTGAAAACTACACTACTGCGGTCAACATCACCGGCGAATGCTAGGCTAAGGGGACTGCTCGCCCTGGGTGCATACTGTATCAGTTAGCTAAACTGTGCACCTAGCAGGTGAGCGCGTGCATGATACTTTTCAAGAAGGTTAGACTAAAAAAGTCTTTTGTCCATCAATCGACTTTGATGCTAAACCGGAGATAAGCGAAGGGGTGGACAATGTGCTCTCGACTATCTGTACCCATGTATGTAAATTTGTTGTGTTTCAATGTGTCATGTCAATGTGTGTAATTCATGTTTTCTGTTTTTACCTGCAACGGCTGCTGGGTCGCAAGACAAAGTTCAGCACCAGCTGACGAATAAAGTTCATATCATATCATATCATATCTACGACATGCTCGCAGTTGAGGGAGACAAATATGCGGACGTAAAAGCAAGGCTCGAAACGTACTTCACCCCCAAGAAGAACACTCAGTATCAAGTTCATATGTTCAGAAAGGCAGTGCAACTGCTAGGCGAAAATCTAGACACATACTGCACTAGACTACGCATGCTTGCAAAGAACTGTGAGTTTGCAGACACTGAAAAAGAGATCAAAGCACAGGTGATTCAAAGCTGCACTTCAACCAGGCTGCGTCGACGCGTGTTGAGAGAGCCTGACAAGGGCTTTGATGACCTTCTCGACCATGGTAGGTCACTAGAACTGTCCGAGCAGCAAGCAGCGGGCATGGAACAGACAGAACTGCATCAGTGAATGTGATCCAGCAGAATTGGCGGCCCAGCCAATACACTGGGAGAGGCAAGCCCAGCAATAACTGCAGGAACTGTTGAGGACAATATCCACATGAAGGAGACTGCCCAGCATTGGGCAAGGACTGCAAAGCATGCGGTAGGATGAATCACTTTGCTCGACAATGCAGATCTAGGCAACAAGAACCAACCAGAGGGCGTGAGCCAAAAGACGAAGAGAGAGAGAAAGGTAAACAACACAGACGCAAAGTGTACAATGTGACCAGCACCGAGCAAAATGGTGGCTACAACTCGTCTAGCAGCGATGAGAAATATGTGTTTATAATAAACAGCAACAGTGGCAATATGCAGCCACAGACATGCATCAAGCTCAACGGTACCAAGATATCAGCACTCATAGACTTTGGAGCTGCAGTGAATATTATCAGTGAGTCTGCTTTCAACACAACGACTCCACGCCCGCAGCTCACCACAGTCAGTGTAAAGATATATCCTTATGGCTGCACCAACCCACTGCACATAGCTGGAGCATTCAACTGTGATATAGAGGCAGGGAAGAAAAAGACTAAGGGTGTGTTCTACGTGCTAGAGGGTGATGGCTGCTCCCTGTTAAGCTACAGAACGGCCGATGAGCTTGGCCTGATCAAAATAGTCAACAGCATCTCATCCACAAGCGGCTGAACAGTGGCAGACGAGCTGGTGGACAGTTATCCAGAGCACTTCCAGGGAATAGGTAAACTAAAAGATTTCAAGTCAAGCTACACATCAACAAAGACGTGCAGCCTACCTGTCAGCCACACAGGCGGGTGCCGTTTCACATCCAAAAAAAAGTCAAAGACGAACTGCTGAAACTCAAGATGACATCATAGAGACAGTCACAGGCCCTACGCCATGGGTCTCCCGTATTGTGACGCCTCCGAAACCAAAAGACCGGGATAAAGTGAGGATCTGTGTCGACATGAGACAAGCCAACACAGCCATACAGCGCGAACGCTACATCACACCCACCATGGACGACGTCATCCATGAGCTCAACGGAGCAACGGTCATCTCCAAGCTGGACCTGACTGCCGGATATCATCAGTTAGAGCTCCATCCGGCCAGCAGATACATCAAAACCATCACCACACACCAAGGTCTGAGGCGATACAAACGCCTAAACTTTGGAATATTGTCTGCCGCGGAGGTGTTCCAGAATGCAATATGCCAAACATTGCAAGGGATCAGCGGTATCAAGAACCTGAGTGACGACATCATCATCCACGGCAAGACACAGGCTGAGCACGACAACACCCTCAGAGCGGTGTTCCAGAGACTGAAAGAGAGAGGTCTCACACTCAATCGCAAAAAGTGTGAGTTATATAAATCCAGCCTCGAATTCTTTGGGTTCATCTTTTCAGCAGATGGAATCTCAGCTGACCCCAAAAAGGTCGCCGCCATCAAGCAAGCCAGCGACCCACAGGACCCGACAGAGGTCAGAAGCCTACTCGGCATGGCAAACTACTGTGCACGGTTCATACCAGCCTTTGCCACCATCTCCGCAAAGACATCATCAAAGACAGCCTCACCAGTGACACAGTCATGGCGGACTTCGATCCAGCTAAGGACACAGAGCTGATCGTAGATGCCAGCCCAGTCGGCCTAGGCGCCATTCTTTATCAATCTGACAGAAAAGGGGAGAGGCACACCATAGCATATGCCAGCCGTGCTCTGAGTGACGTGGAAAGACGCTACTCACAGACCGAACGGGAAGCACTGGCCAGCGTGTGGAGTTGTGAACATTTCCACTTATATATCTACGGAAATTCCTTCACCTTGGTCACAGACCACAAAGCCCTTGAAGTGATCTGGAATAACCCCAAATCAAAACCACCAGCGAGAATCGAGAGATGGGGACTGAGACTCCAGCCCTACAACTTTCGCGTGGAGTACCGGAAAAGCGCAGAGAACCCCGCCGACTACATGTCATGTCACCCCATCAAGACACCAACAGGAGAATCTACAAGAGCAGGGAAGGTAGCAGAAGAATATGTCAACTTCATCGCCCACCATGCTACACCCAAAGCAATGACCCTCGCCGAGATCAGAGAAGAAACACTTAAGGACCCGATATTACAGGAGGTCACTTCCTACATCAGACACAACACGTGGCACCAGGTCACCAACAATACACAGCATGCTGCTACTCTGAAGAAATTCATCCGAGTCAGCGAAGAGCTGAGCATGCTGCCCAGCAACGACATCGTCCTCAGAGGCACGAGGATCATCATCCCAGCATCCCTTGAACACAGAGTGTTACAGTTAGCCCATGAAGGACATCAGGGCATTGTTAAAACAAAGACACTTCTCAGGTCAAAGGTATGGTTCCCCGACATCGATCAGAAAGCAGAACAAACTGTAAAGAACTGTTTAGCATGTCAAGCAAACACACCCATAGCCCAGTCAGAGCCCCTGAGAATGTCAGATCTACCAGAAGCCCCTTGGCTTAATATCAGTGCGGATTTCTATGGCCCCCTCCCTACGGGAGAGTATCTCTTAGTTATTATAGACGAGTACTCACGCTACCCCTATAGTTGAGATAATAAGGTCTACTTCAGCTAACACAGTTATCCCAGTGTTTGACTAAGTGTTTTCCATGTTTGGTATACCCCGAGTGGTCAAAACAGATAATGGTCCACCATTTGAACAGTGAACAGTTTTCCAAGTTTGCTGACTGCCTAGGTTTCCATCATCGGAACATAACACCCCTCTGGCCTCAGGCCAACGCGACAGCAGAGCGTTTCATGCGCACACTCGGGAAAGCCATCCGAGTGTCAGAGACTGTGAACATTCCGTGGAAGCAGACACTCAACACATTCCTCCGTGAGTATCGCTCTACACCTCACAGCACCACTGGAGCATCCCCAGCCATCCTAATGCTGCGGTACAAGATGCACACAAAAGTCCCCACACTCACCCCAACCATCGAAAAGAACATTGACCACACAATCAGAGAGACAAAGAACAACACAGCTAAGGCCAAGATGAAGCGCAACTCAGACGCACGCCGTCACGCCAAACCACGCCCCCTCATTCCTGGTGACGCAGTGCTTCACAAACAACCAAAACACAACAAGCTTACAACACCATACAAACAGTAAGCCACAATACTGTTTCAAAAGTGAAAGGCTTCAAATGGTCACTGCGACCAGAGATGGACATTCCATTACTCGTAATTCATCCTTTTTTAAGAGAGTGAATCCAGAGATACAGGACATTCCATCAGATCCCGACGAAGATGATGATGACGGTGATGCTGTCACTGGTGCCTCACCAAGGCCACAAAGGAACCCCTCCAGAACCAGATGACAGCGCCCTCCGTATCTAAGGGACTAGGTGTGAGATGTTGGTCAGAGGCAATATGCCAACATAGCTCATATTAATGTCAGTGAACATGACAGCTCGTTCTAATGACTGTTCGTACCGAGTACACTTGCACTTGTAATGCAGAGAATGTTATGCAAATTACTGTGAATGTTATAGCACAGGGTTGATATGTTTATTTTATATTTGAAACATGTTAAATACCAGGGTATATGAGACATTTGAAACCAGAAAGAATGTTTACTGTTTGGTACTGTGTGTGAAATGTTATTTTTGTTACTAGAAGCCACAAGTAAATGGTATCTGGCCTCATCTGTTAAAAATGCATAAGTTCATGTATGCCTATTCAGAAATGTTGTGATGTTAGGCGTCTAAAAAAGAAGAGAGCGATGTAGTGTTTGTGACACTGCCGTATATTGGTGGGTCATGAAGGAGTACTACTGAAAGGAGTCAGACGTGCATCCGATATCCAAGAGATAAACCTGAGTTCATGCAAACAGTTGTCCGTTCGTCTCATTTCAATATGATAACCTACAACATCACAGATGCTGTGCCAACAATTTTTAATTTTAGTGGCTAGTGCTGGAGACACGGACAGACCTTTCAAATCGACCCGGGTGCTGCTCTCAATGCGCAGAGAGAAAGAGCGCAGAAACACGCTTTCCAGGCACAGGAACTAGAGGTAAACTCAGCTTCTAGAGAAACAGAGAAATGAGTACACTCACTGTTTGAAGATATTCTTGTTTGCAGACTAGCTCGCTCCATGCTTTTGATAATTTCTCGCATCAAGCCTGCACAGAAATGTGCGGTTTCGGGCACCAGATTCGCCGGCTCCGTCTGGACGGTCGGCCGAAACGCACAAGACTTGCGGTTTCACCAAAAAAATCGGCTTCGTGTGGACGGGGCCTTAGAAGGTGAACACACGTTCACCAAGACGGAGAGACAGCGCTGGGCGACTGAGGCCTCTATTTCACAATGGATCGTTGATGCTTGGGCTGATATAACAGTCTCAACTGTGAGACTGTTATACGAAGGCAAGAATAATCACGAAGGCAAGAATAATCACTGAACTGCCAGGCAGCAGCAGCGACACTCGGATAATGACGAGAAGGAGCCGGGCATGTTGGATGCCGTACTCGCCTACCTGTTCAATTCGGCCACTGAGGAAGAAGAATTTGAGGGATTCGGGGACGGGGAATGAACTGAAAAAGAGAGCTTTACGTGTTATACGTAACTGAACAATGTTGAGTTATGCACTGACGTTTGAATTAGCGGTATCAGACTGTTTCTTTTACGTGTTTACAACTGAACAAGGCTGGGAGATATTGTTAATATGTACATTAACGTTTGAACATCATTACCGTGGGAGTGAACGGAGTTGTCAGAACGCTTAATAAAGTTTGACGTCTTTATCTGACTGTTTTGTTGACATTCCCTTTAGCACAGCTCTATCTAGTCGATGCATAATGCAACCCCAGTCAAACATTTGACTGCAGTATCTTCTATTCTATGCGCCTTATTCCGTTGAGCCCTATATATATGAAAAAAAAGTTACAAAATAGGCCATTCATTGAAAGGTGAGCCTTATAATCCGGTGCGCCTTTATAGTGCGGAAAATACGGGTGTGTATATACTGTGTATATAAATATATATATATATATATATATAATATATATGTACACACACGTTGTCCCAGGTTCATTTCATGCAGCCCCACATAAGCACCACAGATTGTTTCCTGTGCGCTCTCAGATACATCTCTCTCTCCTTCATCTATTTCTCCTCCATCGTCAGGCTCTGTTGGGGCACTAAAACTCCCACTGCCTCTTACTGGCTCCAAAGCATAGGCAGTTGGAGGCTGCCCTCATTGTGGTGGCGTCTATCCCATTCGTCCAATATCCATTGTGTTAGGCAGTAAGCTACCTGTGATGCTATGAGCCGCTATGTAAACAACATGTTAACCAACCGTTCTCGTGACGTCATTCGTATTCCTGAAAACAAAAGATGGCGCGGCGCACGGGCAGAAAACAATATAATTAATGCAACTTGTTTGTACTTTATTCTGAATAATGGGTCATATTCCGACTTCATTTGTATTTAGGTATATATTTAATATTTAACTAGTGCTATAGACATCTGTTTTATTTGATTGCTTCTTTTCCACTTTAAAGGGGGCCCAACAGAAACTGCAGAGGTACTCATAGCTTTCCTTGTGGATCACGCTAAGAAGGTTTGAGGAGTTTACGTCTACGCATCCTCTTGCCACGATCATTGCAGGAAAACGGCTGATGTTATTGCTCGCATGTGTGTGAGCCTTTGCAGTGTAAAGAAAAGCACCGAATTCGGGAACAAAGTTGACAGACCTTTTTCAGGCAATTCAGAATCCCATCCAGTCGCTTCACCCAACGGTATCTGACCAGTTTTGCCGAACCCAGTTTGCCGACTCCCAGTTTGCCGATCCAGTTTTGCCGAATCCCAGTTTGCCGACTGGTTATGTGAATGATGTATCACATAGCCTAGTCGGCACACGAAAAACCCACATTGCCGACAATAATAAAACTTATGCGAACAATCGCTTATACTTTAATAATTGTTTCTATTGTCTAAGATACCTGGTGTATTTCTAATGTCTTTTGACACAGTTATGCATACATCACCAAGGTTGTATACATCCCAAAAGCCCCACACACATGACGTCCTGAAGGTCGATCGTATTAATATTATGCCCGCACCAATGGAACATAATTATTTTTTAATACCGATAGTATATAACTACGGACACTACATTTAACAATCGGAACATATTATCTACACTTTTAACACTTAGAAACAATTTAAATTTAAAGCTCGAATTTTCTATAGTTTTATTGTATCGTCAGGCCAATGTCGGTTTTCGTGTGCCCGGCACTGGCTATGTATACACCCATCACATAGCACCAGTCGTCAAAACTGGGACGGCAACTGGAGTCGACGCAACTGAAGGATTTCGGCAAACTGGCCTTAGAAACCCTTCCACACAGAAAGTAGCTACCACTCTCCAATTAGGTCTGAATCTGCTTTTACCAGTCTGATCACCGCGTCCATCACCTCTCCACCTTCTTCTTCTTCCCTTTCTTCACTTGAAGAGATAGTTCTCACTTCTGCCCTTCTTCATTTGAAGAATTGTATTCCTCATTCAAAAGCTAAACTCTTGGGTACATCAAATGTTATCCCGGTCGGCAGCGCTCCTCACATGGACCAGTCTGAAATATAAGCTGGTTAGTGATTGATCAATACAAGAATTCCACTTTAAATTAATGACATAAAAAGAGTAATAAAATTATGAACATCTCTACAGAGCGATGCTCTCCAATGTAGAGCACTAGTGAGCCTAACAGGCTTTTAGACCGGGAGGGTTTTTCAACGTGTGCCAATAGTATACCAATCTCCTGGTAAACGAGGTACTCCAGGTGGTATCTGGAATTACATTTTTTGTAAAACACCATTTACAAATATAGATAAAAAGATAGATAGACAATAACGTATGCTCTAAATAAAGATCACAGTGGTTGGCTGTTAAGATAGTGGGAACTAATCCAAAGGAG
>OLKM01002490.1:46800-66909 GCA_900291075.1 Melanogrammus aeglefinus
AAAGCCATTTTTTTAAGCCAATCGTAAAACGACAGTCGGCAGACTGGATCTGGCCCTCAAATTGTCTTGACCCCCGGTGAAGGCGCTGTTAATAAACATAAATTCAGGGCCCCCTGGCATGGAGAGGTTACGGTACCGTCCTCAGAGGAGTCGGGGCCATGTGAGGATACCCCACTGGTTGAATGTAGGTTTTTGTTGTTTCTTGTATTTAGATTTTGTTTGCCTTCCGAAGTAACACATGCAAACCGTGTGCGTGCCACGTCGCATATTTTCCCAAATGTTTCTTTTTTTGGTAACTGGGTAGGAAAACTTAAAAGTGACAATTCATCACTTCACAGATCAAGATGGATAGTGCTTGTAATGAAGCCGCCGCTACGATCGAACATTCTCCAGTGGATGTAAGTCCGTTAGACTATTATACTTTATGTTAGTAAGTGCCTCTCGGCATAGTAGGCTAAGACAATATTGCTCTTTGTAATGATAGGAGCCGATAAAAATCTTGGATGGTCATCTGAAAGGACTGAGATGTGCTCAGCATCTCCAACTTTATAGCCTAGATAAAACTACCATTTGCAAAAAACGGAGGGCTACGCAAATAGTGTGGAGTGAACTGAGGCCAGGTCCTCGATTGGTAGTGTTATATGTAAGGCTGGAGAAGGATATTTAAATATATTAAAGATTTGCGGGAGAATCTATATCTCTCCAGCAAAAATCATCCGATATGCCAAGATGTCGAGCCGTGGTCTTATTAATCGCTCCCGGTGGATTGCACGTATAATTTGCGTTCCGATATCAGCAGTTCTCTCATCAAAAGGGGATGCCATTGACACATGAAATCTGCGGTGAACATGGGTTTAAATACCCAAAACCCGGTTATGTTCAAACTACTCTACCTGCAACAAAATGCTCCGACCCAGGCTTACTTCAGAGCATATGTTGCTATAGTAACTAACATACCGGTGGTCATTTTGGAACGGAAAACCCTAGGGTTACCCGCAACCACCTGAGTTAACTTACCCGGTTAATGTGATAAAACCGGCTTTGTGGAACACCCCACAGGTGTTAGATGTGTTAGATATGTCACCAAACCATTAAATGGATCCTAATGTTTGATTTGTATTATTCCTCTGCCTTCCTCCACATCCTCCTACCTTTCTTGACTTTTTTCAATTTTTCTCCTTCCTAGCCTCCTCCTCAGGGTCACTGTCCGAGGCACTCTCATAACCCTGCCCTGCAATATAATCAATCATCGCTCTCTGGCCGACTTTCGGTTTGCTCTTCCTCACACCCTTGCTCTTCCCCGTCTTGTCCTCTTCGGTCGGTTCAGAGGATGGGTCCCTGACACTCCAATCACTATCAGTGTCAATGTCATCGAGGCCCTTCCCTGACGTCTCAGCTGCAGTGGTTGTATCTGGGGCCATCCCTTGTACAGCAGGAATAGAGTATGTTGCAGTGTTTCTTTTAGGTCTTCCTCTCTTCCTTTTGGTCATATCCCACGTCCATAGGACCACCTCTTTGGATTTAAGGTGGCCCAGCTGGTTGAAGGAGCGACTTGCAGAACTCACACACATACTTCTTCATGCCAGTGTGTGTCTCCTCCATGTGGTTTGCACACTCCGAAATTCCAAAGCACAATTGGGGCAGGAATATCTTTTTGGGCCCCAGTGTGCTTTCAAGGCTCTATTGCGTGCATGCATTTTGGCAAATGTCACGGAACAGTCAGGGCATGTTGCATGGTTTTGAACTGGGGTTGTGTGCTCCCTCATGGGCCTGTCAAGTTTGTTTTAAAGTGGAAATGAAGCAATGAGAACTGTGACCATTTTGTGGTTGCTTTTTCATTTTTGAAAATACATGGATTTTCATTAAACCTGAAATTCAAGTAGTTTTACTGGAAAATGAGGAGGATGGCGACGAGGATAAATATGGAACAATAAAGTCCGGAAAATAAGGGGAATATAAAGCGTTTCCTAACCACGGGAGTTTAGCTAGCTTCACAGTTAGCATAGCCAGCATTCCGAGGACTGAGTGGCCAACGCTACACGCTGCACTCTTCATGTCACTCGCGCACACTCCTGCACTCCATGCATTTGACTCAGAAACGGATCCAAGCTCGGTGGGACCGCGTTGGACCAAATGGGTGCAGAGGTTTGAAAACTACACTACTGCGGTCAACATCACCGGCGATGCTAGGCTAAGGGGACTGCTGCTGCACCTAGCAGGTGAGCGCGTGCATGATACTTTTCAAGAAGGTTAGACTAAAAAAGTCTTTTGTCCATCCAATCGACCTTTGATGCTAAACCGGAGATAAGCGAAGGGTGGGAACAATGTGCTCTCGACTATCTGTACCCATGTATGTAAATTTGTTGTGTTTCAAATGTGTCATGTCAATTGTGTGTAATTCATGTTTTCTGTTTTTAACCTGCAACGGCTGCTGGGTCGCAAGACAAAGTTCAGCACCAGCGCATGACGAATAAAGTTCATATCAATATTCATATCATATCTACGACATGCTCGCAGTTGAGGGAGACAAATATGCGGACGTAAAAGCAAGGCTCGAAACGTACTTCACCCCCAAGAAGAACACTCAGTATCAAGTTCATATGTTCAGAAAGGCAGTGCAACTGCTAGGCGAAAATCTAGACACATACTGCACTAGACTACGCATGCTTGCAAAGAACTGTGAGTTTGCAGACACTGAAAAAGAGATCAAAGCACAGGTGATTCAAAGCTGCACTTCAACCAGGCTGCGTCGACGCGTGTTGAGAGAGCCTGACAAGGGCTTTGATGACCTTCTCGACCATGGTAGGTCACTAGAACTGTCCGAGCAGCAAGCAGCGGGCATGGAACAGACAGATACTGCATCAGTGAATGTGATCCAGCAGAATTGGCGGCCCAGCCAATACACTGGGAGAGGCAAGCCCAGCAATAACTGCAGGAACTGTTGAGGACAATATCCACATGAAGGAGACTGCCCAGCATTGGGCAAGGACTGCAAAGCATGCGGTAGGATGAATCACTTTGCTCGACAATGCAGATCTAGGCAACAAGAACCAACCAGAGGGCGTGAGCCAAAAGACAAAGAGAGAGAGAAAGGTAAACAACACAGACGCAAAGTGTACAATGTGACCAGCACCGAGCAAAATCGTGGCTACAACTCGTCTAGCAGCGATGAGAAATATGTGTTTATAATAAACAGCAACAGTGGCAATATGCAGCCACAGACATGCATCAAGCTCAACGGTACCAAGATATCAGCACTCATAGACTTTGGGAGCTGCAGTGAATATTATCATGAGTCTGCTTTCAACACAACGACTCCACGGCCCGCAGCTCACCACAGTCAGTGTAAAGATATATCCTTATGGCTGCACCAACCACTGCACATAGCTGGAGCATTCAACTGTGATATAGAGGCAGGGAAGAAAAAGACTAAGGGTGTGTTCTCTAACGTGCTAGAGGGTGATGGCTGCTCCCTGTTAAGCTACAGAACGGCCGATGAGCTTGGCCTGATCAAAATAGTCAACAGCATCTCATCCACAAGCGGCTGAACAGTGGCAGACGAGCTGGTGGACAGTTATCCAGAGCACTTCCAGGGAATAGGTAAACTAAAAGATTTCAAGTCAAGCTACACATCAACAAAGACGTGCAGCCTACCTGTCAGCCACACAGGCGGGTGCCGTTTCACATCCAAAAAAAGTCAAAGACGAACTGCTGAAACTCAAGATGACATCATAGAGACAGTCACAGGCCTACGCCATGGGTTCTCCCGTATTGTGACGCCTCCGAAACCAAAAGACCGGGATAAAGTGAGGATCTGTGTCGACCATGAGACAAGCCAACACAGCCATACAGCGCGAACGCTACATCACACCCACCATGGACGACGTCATCCATGAGCTCAACGGAGCAACGCGTCATCCTCCAAGCTGGACCTGACTGCCGGATATCATCAGTTAGAGCTCCATCCGGCCAGCAGATACATCAAAACCATCACCACACACCAAGGTCTGAGGCGATACAAACGCCTAAACTTTGGAATATTGTCTGCCGCGGAGGTGTTCCAGAATGCAATATGCCAAACATTGCAAGGGATCAGCGGTATCAAGAACCTGAGTGACGACATCATCATCCACGGCAAGACACAGGCTGAGCACGACAACACCCTCAGAGCGGTGTTCCAGAGACTGAAAGAGAGAGGTCTCACACTCAATCGCAAAAAGTGTGAGTTATATAAATCCAGCCTCGAATTCTTTGGGTTATCTTTTCAGCAGATGGAATCTCAGCTGACCCCAAAAAGGTCGCCGCCATCAAGCAAGCCAGCGACCCACAGGACCCGACAGAGGTCAGAAGCCTACTCGGCATGGCAAACTACTGTGCACGGTTCATACCAGCCTTTGCCACCATCTCCGCAAAGACATCATCAAAGACAGCCTCACCAGTGACACAGTCATGGCGGACTTCGATCCAGGTAAGGACACAGAGCTGATCGTAGATGCCAGCCCAGTCGGCCTAGGCGCCATTCTTTATCAATCTGACAGAAAAGGGGAGAGGCACACCATAGCATATGCCAGCCGTGCTCTGAGTGACGTGAAAAGACGCTACTCACAGAGACCGAACGGGAAGCACTGGCCAGCGTGTGAGTTGTGAACATTTCCACTTATATATCTACGGAACATTCCTTCACCTTGGTCACAGACCACAAAGCCCTTGAAGTGATCTGGAATAACCCCCAAATCAAAACCACCAGCGAGAAATCGAGGAGATGGGGACTGAGACTCCAGCCCTACAACTTTCGCGTGGAAGTACCGGAAAAGCGCAGAGAACCCCGCCGACTACATGTCATGTCACCCCATCAAGACACCAACAGGAGAATCTACAAGACGCAGGGAAGGTACAGAAAGAATATGTTCAACTTCATCGCCCACCATGCTACACCCAAAGCAATGACCCTCGCCGAGATCAGAGAAGAAACACTTAAGGACCCGATATTACAGGAGGTCACTTCCTACATCAGACACAACACGTGGCACAGGGTCACCAACAATACACAGCATGCTGCTACTCTGAAGAAATTCATCTGAGTCAGCGAAGAGCTGAGCATGCTTCCCAGCAACGACATCGTCCTCAGAGGCACGAGGATCATCATCCCAGCATCCCTTGAACACAGAGTGTTACAGTTAGCCCATGAAGGACATCAGGGCATTGTTAAAACAAAGACACTTCTCAGGTCAAAGGTATGGTTCCCCAACATCGATCAGAAAGCAGAACAAACTGAAAGACCTGTTTAGCGTGTCAAGCAAACACACCCATAGCCCAGTCAGAGCCCCTGAGAATGTCAGATCTACCAGAAGCCCCTTGGCTTAATATCAGTGCAGATTTCTATGGCCCCCTCCCTACGGGAGAGTATCTCTTAGTTATTTTAGACGAGTACTCATGCTACCCTATAGTTGAGATAATAAGGTCTACTTCAGCTAACACAGTTATCCCAGTGTTTGACTAAGTGTTTTCCATGTTTGGTATACCCCGAGTGGTCAAAACAGATAATGGTCCACCATTGAACAGTGAACAGTTTTCCAAGTTTGCTGACTGCCTAGGTTTCCATCATCGGAACATAACACCCCTCTGGCCTCAGGCCAACGCGACAGCAGAGCGTTTCATGCGCACACTCGGGAAAGCCATCCGAGTGTCAGAGACTGTGAACATTCCGTGGAAGCAGACACTCAACACATTCCTCCGTGAGTATCGCTCTACACCTCACAGCACCACTGGAGCATCCCCAGCCATCCTAATGCTGCGGTACAAGATGCACACAAAAGTCCCCACACTCACCCCAACATCGAAAAGAACATTGACCACACAATCAGAGACAAAGACAACACAGCTAAGGCCAAGATGAAGCGCAACTCAGACGCACGCCGTCACGCCAAACCACGCCCCCTCATTCCTGGTGACGCAGTGCTTCACAAACAACCAAAACACAACAAGCTTACAACACCATACAACAGTAAGCCACATACTGTTTCAAAAGTGAAAGGCTCAATGGTCACTGCGACCAGAGATGGACATTCCATTACTCGTAATTCATCCTTTTTTAAGAGAGTGAATCCAGAGATACAGGACATTCCATCAGATCCCGACGAAGATGATGATGACGGTGATGCTGTCACTGGTGCCTCACCAAGGCCACAAAGGAACCCCTCCAGAACCAGATGACAGCGCCCTCCGTATCTAAGGGACTAGGTGTGAGATGTTGGTCAGAGGCAATATGCCAACATAGCTCATATTAATGTCAGTGAACATGACAGCTCGTTCTAATGACTGTTCGTACCGAGTACACTTGCACTTGTAATGCAGAGAATGTTATGCAAATTACTGTGAATGTTATAGCACAGGGTTGATATGTTTATTTTATATTTGAAACATGTTAAATACCAGGGTATATGAGACATTTGAAACCAGAAGAATGTTTACTGTTTGGTACTGTGTGAAATGTTATTTTGTTTACTAGAAGCCACAAGTAAATGGTATCTGGCCTCATCTGTTAAAAATGCATAAGTTCATGTATGCCTATTCAGAAATGTTGTGATGTTAGGCGTCTAAAAAAGAAGAGAGCGATGTAGTGTTTGTGACACTGCCGTATATTGGTGGGTCATGAAGTAGTACTGAAAGGAGTCAGACGTGCATCGGATATCCCAGAGATAAACCTGAGTTCATGCAAACAGTTGTCCGTTCGTCTCATTTCAATATGATAACCTACAACATCACAGATGCTGTGCCAACAATTTTTAATTTTAGTGGCTAGTGCTGGAGACACGGACAGACCTTTCAAATCGGACCCGGGTGCTGCTCTCATGCGCAGAGAAAGAGCGCAGAAACACGCTTTCCAGGCAGAGGAACTAGAGGTAAACTCAGCTTCTAGAGAAACAGAGAAATGAGTACACTCACTGTTTGAAGATATTCTTGTTTGCAGACTAGCTCGCTCCATGCTTTTGATAATTTCTCGCATCAAGCCTGCACAGAAATGTGCGGTTTCGGGCACCAGATTCGCCGGCTCCGTCTGGACGGTCGGCCGAAACGCACAAGACTTGCGGTTTCACCAAAAAAATCGGCTTCGTGTGGACGGGGCCTTAGAAGGTGAACACACGTTCACCAAGACGGAGAGACAGCGCTGGGCGACTGAGGCCTCTATTTCACAATGGATCGTTGATGCTTGGGCTGATATAACAGTCTCAACTGTGAGACTGTTATACGAAGGCAAGAATAATCACGAAGGCAAGAATAATCACTGAACTGCCAGGCAGCAGCAGCGACACTCGGATAATGACGAGAGGAGCCGGGCATGTTGGATGCCGTACTCGCCTACCTGTTCAATTCGGCCACTGAGGAAGAAGAATTTGAGGGATTCGGGGACGGGGAATGAACTGAAAAAGAGAGCTTTACGTGTTATACGTAACTGAACAATTGTTGAGTTTATGCACTGACGTTTGAATTAGCGGTATCAGACTGTTTCTTTTACGTGTTTACAACTGAACAAGGCTGGGAGATATTGTTAATATGTACATTAACGTTTGAACATCATTACCGTGGGAGTGAACGGAGTTGTCAGAACGCTTAATAAAGTTTGACGTCTTTATCTGACTGTTTTGTTGACATTCCCTTTAGCACAGCTCTATCTAGTCGATGCATAATGCAACCCCAGTCAAACATTTGACTGCAGTATCTTCTATTCTATGCGCCTTAATCCGTTGAGCCCTATATATGAAAAAAGTTACAAAATAGGCCATTCATTGAAGGTGAGCCTTATAATCCGGTGCGCCTTATAGTGCGGAAAATACGGTGTGTGTATATACTGTGTATATATATATATATATATATATATATATATATATATATATATATATATATATGTACACACACGTTGTCCCAGGTTCATTTCATGGCAGCCCCACATAAGCACCACCGATTGTTTCCTGTGAGCTCTCAGATACATCTCTCTCTCCTTCATCTATTTCTCCTCCATCGTCAGGCTCTGTTGGGGGCACTAAAACTCCCACTGCTCTTACTGGCTCAAAAGCATAGGCAGTTGGATGGCTGCCCTCATTGGTGGGTCTATCCCATTCGTCCATATCCATTGTGTTGAGGCAGTAAGCTACCTGTGATGCTATGAGCCGCTATGTAAACAACATGTTACCAACCGTTCTCGTGACGTCATCGTATTCTGAAAACAAAGATGGCGGCGCACGGGCAGAAAACAATATAATTAATGCAACTTGTTTGTACTTTATTCTGAATAATGGGTCATATTTCCGACTTCATTTGTATTTAGGGTATATTTAAATATTTAACTAGTGCTATAGACATCTGTTTTATTTGATTGCTTCATTTCCACTTTAAAGGGGGCCCAACAGAACTTGCAGAGGTACTCATAGCTTTCCTTGTGGATCATGCTAAGAAGTTTGAGGGAGTTTACGTCTACGCATCTCTTGCCACGATCATTGCAGGAAAACGGCTTGATGTTATGCTCGCATGTGTGAGCCTTGCAGGTAAAGAAAAAGGCACCGAATTCGGGACAAAGTTGACAGACCTTTTCAGGCAATTCAGAATCCACATTCAAGTCGCTTCCACCGGTATCTGACCAGTTTGCCGAAACCCAGTTTGCCGACTCCCAGTTTGCCGACTCCAGTTTGCCGAATCCCAGTTTGCCGACTGGTTATGTGAATGAATGTATCACATAGCCTAGTCGGCACACGAAAAACCCACATTGCCGACAATAATAAACTATGGAAAATCGTACTTTAATAAATTGTTTCTATTGTCTAAGATACCTTGGTGTTTTCTAATGTCTTTTTGACCAGTTTGCATACATCCCAGTTTGTATACATCCCAAAAGCCCCACACATGTACGTCGTGAAGGTCGATCGTATAATTTATGCCGCCACCAATGGAACATTAATTATTTTTAAATACGATAGTTATTAAAACTACGACACTACATTTACAATCGGAACATATTTATGTACATTTTAAATACTTTAGAAACAATTTATTAAAGTACGATTTTCTATAGTTTTATTATTGTCGGCAATGTGGGTTTTTCGTGTGCCGACTTGGCTATGTGATACACCCATTCACATAGCCAGTCGGCAAACTGGGATTCGGCAAACTGGAGTCGGCAAACTGGGAGTCGGCAAACTGGGTTTCGGCAAACTGGCCTAGAACCCTTCCACCGGAGTAGTCACTCTCCAATTGGTCTGAATCTTGGTTTTCCCAGTCTGAATCACCGTCGTCCATCACCTCTCCACCTTCTTCTTCTTCCCCTTCTTCACTTGAAGAGATGTTCTCTACTTCTGCCCTTGCTTCATTTGAAGAATTGTTTTCCTCATCAAAAGTAAACTCTGGTACATCAAATGTTATCCCGGGGCAGCGCTCCTCACATGGACCAGTCTGAAATATAGCTGGTAGTGATTGATCAATACCAAGAATTCACTTAAATTAATGACATAAAAAGAGTAATAAAATTATAGAACACTTCTACAGAGCGGATGCTCTCCAAGTGTAAGCACTAGTGAGCCTAAACAGGCTTTAGACCGGAGGGTTTTTCAACGTGTGCCAAGTATACCAATGGTGGTAAACGAGGGTACTCCAGGTGGTATCTGGAATTACATTTTTGAAAAACACATTACAAATATAGATAAAAAGATAGATAGACAATAACTATGCTCTAAATAAAAGTATCACAGGTGGTGGCTGTGATAGTGGGCTAATCAAGGAGAGTCAATATAGGGGGGCCTGTGCCCCTGTAGAGCTTTATGTGTCGCAATGCCCCTGGTGGCAGTCACACATGTTTAGAAGAGCCACCCTCCTCCCTACGGCTAGATGGCCGTTAGCTCTTTATAGAACATATAGTATTTACCCTTTTGTAGTACCCTTACAGCGCCCAGTAATAAAGTATCCAGTTTTCGTACCGGCAAGCAGGATTGTACTCGATAACATGTTTGAGTTGGACTTTAGTTAGCCCGGCTAGTTTACCCACACTGGGCTCTTGCTCTGGGGCGGTGATGTTTCCCTCAGACTGTTAAAAGTCTATGGAAAGATTGATGGGTTCGCATCTTTGAGTATGGTTTTGGATTTGGCGGACATCATTTTATTGTGCTTTTTGAAGTCTTCAGACTTAAAGCGTTTTTCCAAAGAGTTATTTTTGCATTTTAATGCTTTATTATAGAGTGAGTTAAAGAGGACAGTATGGGAGCTAGCGGGGAGGGCATGCCACAAATGACCACAGGCAGGACTCGAACCCAGGTCGCTGCGTTGAGGACTGAGCCTATATGGTACGCACTCTACCTGGTGAGCCACCGGGGCACCCACGACTTTTGAACGTTGAGCATTTTGAACACACGCGTACGTTCTCCCATTGCTCCAGCAACGTGTTCTCGTCATAGTTTGGGTCTTTCATCGCATCCAACAACGTTTCTCCCCTCAATGCTTTTCACTGGCACGCAGTGAAGAACAGTTTTTCTTTCCGTACATCCTTGGACTGAACTGGGGGAAGGCATAGTTTCTGCTTAAAGATGCCATGGCATGAAAATATAACTTTCTGAGGTTTTCTAACATTAACATGTGTTCCCCTAGCCTACCTATGCTGCTCCGCCTTTGAAGAAATTAAGTTCAGATGCGCCGTTTTGGATTTTTCCCTGTATGCCGTCATAAGGGGAGATTCCACCTTTCCTTTCTCTGCCTTGCCAGCCCAGAGAATTTGGCCCGCCAATGAGATACGACCGTACGAGCGCCACGATTGTGTGTGTGTGTGTGACTTTGTGTGTGTGTGTGTGTGTGTGTGTGTGATTACACACACTGTAACGCAAGTGTTGTACACTTCCTTCTTATTTGAATAACCGTTCTGCTGTTGGTGTTATGGCGCATAAGACGTCGGACTCTCGTCCCTGGTATTTCCACAACGAGACTCGTAGTGGGGGCTATCTCAGCTATGGTTGAGAAGGAATTGGGGGAAAGGAACTTTGGCTTTGACTCCCTGGAGTACACGACCCACGACATGGAGGAGAAAGGGATTGTTGCCAGCGAATGTCTCCCGCCGGAGCCCCGCTGCCCGCTGCTGAGAGACCACTGCTTTGGCGCTGCCCGCTGCCCGCTGGAGGCGGTGGTCCCTCGGCAGCGAGGCTCCGGCGGGAGACAACTGCGGTCAACAATCCCTTTCTCCTCCATGTTGTGGTTCAGTCTACTTCAGATTGATGTGGAAGTGGAAGAACCAGGGACGTCCGAGAACCCGACGCGGTCGTTTGAGATTCATGATATCTTCTGGAGGCTCACACAGCTTTTGGCCATAATAATATATATTATTTGACATAGATATCTATGCATAATATGATAGCTGCCGGAGCACCCAGAGTGTTCTAGAATATTTACAGAACAGGGCCAAAGGCTGTGTGCGCCTCGACATTGCGATACATTTACTGTAAATAGAGCGCATGGTACCGTGGCCACAAGCTGCTCAGGGCCACACGCCCACCCTCCTCCTTGACCCGCATCTCTCCTCCTCATTTGCATTAAAGCCAGCTCTTTCAATGTAGCCAAATCAATATTGTCAGCTGATCATGTCCTCTGTATCTCAAGATGTTTTAAGAGTTTCTGTTGACAGTGAATAATGTATGTTGCAGTAAGACTGAGTCTCCCTAATAGCAGTGTCCATTCTGCATATACCTCGAATGTAGTGTATTCATATGTATACCCCTGTTTATACTTTACGCATCCTCTTGTCCAGTGTTCTGAGCTATATTACATTAATCATCTGATTCACATTCTGTAATTCATATCTCTCCACATTCCTTATCATTTATGTAACCTCTTGCCATTGGATATCGACACCACTATCTAGAATAAATGCTAGTTAATGTCAAGAATTTGAGTCAATGCATCTGTAACTGCGACTAAGAAGGAGAGGGGGAGAGAGAGTAGTATCAGAAAGGAGGTAAGAGTTGGATACGGAGGAAGAATGAAAGGTTAGACATGGAGAGTGAAGACGAAGGAAAGGCTGGAGGTGAACAAATAACTAAAGATCAGAGGTGGAACGAGGAAAAGGGAAAGGAAATACTAATAATCGAAATAATAATACAATTCCTACTCTGTGGATAGAGCAGACTGCAGGCTTACAGTCTGACAGCCTGCATGAAGATAAGCATCAATGGGCCACATCTGCGACAACAACTTCCCTGAAGTTATGGTTGCATGTCCAACAGCGCATTTATATTGATACTTCGGACAAAATAATCAGAGGAAGCGTGTGATTCAAGCCAATAGTTTTATTGTACCTAGCTAATGGCCGTACAGGCTAACAGGCTTAGCAGGCTAACAGGAGTCGGTGATGCGCCTGAAGGAGTTGAAGCGAGTGGAGCCGGTCATGCCCATCTCCCTCATGCTGCGGTACTCCCCGGGCCTCATGTACATCATCCTGCCCCTGTAGTTAGGCTGCTCGTACATCAGCCAGTGACCGTCCATCACGTTGCAGGACTGGCACTCGGACATGCGGTAGCGCTCCATCATGTTGTCGCAGTCGTCCATCATCTCGTGCATCTGCCCGCCGAAGTTCTCCTTCTCGTAGATCCTCATCCTGAACTGGCCCCTGTGCTGTTGGGGGGGGGGGGGGATGGAGTCGTTTGGTTATCCCGCCAAAATAGGTTTAGCTAAGCATTCGGATTTAACATTTAGCAAAAGGAAAAACAATTGTTATCGAACTTCCTAGCTTGTGTATATCATAAAATGTAGCATATTAAGCTATTAAAAGCTCATTTGTGTAAATGATTTGGTTAACATGCTATCAGACGACAGCTAAAGATATTAGCCTTTTAGCTCGTGTCGCGTGCAGTCGGCGGCGGTTACCATGGGGATGTTGCGGCAGGACCTAATGCAGTCGCTCATGCCCATGCGCTGGTAGTCGGAGTACTCGCCCCTCTTGACGAAGTACTGGTTGCCCATGAAGTTGGAGCGGTCGTAGACCATGAAGAAGCCGCTCTCCACCCTGCAGGAGTGGCACCTGCTCAGGTAGGAGGTCATGTCGGGGCAGTCGCTGCTGGTCTCGTACGACCGGCCCTGGAAGTTCCTGTCCTCGTAGAAGATGATCTGGAGGAGGAAATGACCGATGTCGGTCATCAGGGGATTCGCTCATCGATTATGTTATGAGGCTAACAATATAAATTATACTATGAGGCTAACGATATGAACGATGCTATGAGGCTAACTATATAAACTATGCTATGAGACAAACGCCATCAATTACGCTATCAGGCTAACAATGTAAATTATGCTGCAAGGCTATAGCATTATTAATCATGCTACGAGGCTAAATATATAAATTATGCTATGAGGCTAACTATATAGATTATGCTACAAGGCTAACGGTATCGATTACACTATGAGCCTAACAATATCAATTGCGGTAACGATGTCAATTATGCTGCGAGGCTAATTATATCAATTATGCTATGCGGCTAACTATATTGATTATTTTACAAGGCAAAAGGTATCTATCAATTACGCTATGAAGCCAACAATATCAATTATGCGCTGAGGTTAACAATATTAATTATTCAGCGAGGCTAGCATTTTTAATCATGCTATGAGGCTAACAATATCGATTATGCTACAAGGCTAACGTTATTGATCATGCTATGAGGCTAACGCTATGATATCCCACGTTGTATTCTATTTCTCGTGGTCTCGCATTAAGTTGTGCAGGAGTTAGTTTCACCCACCTTGCCCATGGTCATGATGGCGGCTTGCTGATCCAGATGTGATGCCTGCCTGATCGACACTTCGGCCTATTTATACCCGGTGCCCACGCGGGGCCGTCGCCACGCGCATTGTGTCCAGGAAACCTTTGAGTCATCACTCTTTTCAGGGCAGCACTATGGGGATGGCATGCCCTACTGTACCTGTCAATATGAGCGGTTATTTTTCCTGTGGCGCGAGTTGACGTTGCACCAGGTCATCAGATTTGAGAGTTGTTTTCGACTCCGCTCCCTAAGGACAGAATTAGTTATTTTACATTTTCATTCAGGGCGTTTAGCAGATGTTTTTACCCAAAGCGACTTGCAATAAGCCCATTTGTAAGAAGAAAGAGAAACAACAATATATCTCTGGGGGTTCAGTAAGGATGTTCATAGAACCAAGTGCCAACACTAACCATCACTAGGTTAACCCATTCCCCGTACACAACAGAGACAGCTATGGTTAGGTGCTACACGATGCTAAGTACTGTTTTAAAGTGCCAGGACGTAAAACATACAATAAGTGTGTACATTAAATGCAAGGCCGTACAAACTATACAATAAGTGCGTTCATTTAATGCCAGGACGTACAGACATACAATAAGTGCGTACATTAAGTGCCAGGACGTACGGACATACAATAAGTGTGTTCATTAAATGCCAGGACATACAACATACAATAAGTGTGTACCTGGACTCTGAACAGGTGACACTTGGCCAGAGCCAACACCGTGATGATGGGCTGAAGGCACCCAGAGGTCAAACCAACCACAGAGGAACGACCCAAAGCAAATACACAAAGACGCCTGAACAGGAAGCGCGGTGGCCGTGCCGCCTGGGACGTATGTCCTGGCGTTGGGCATCCATGAGACTACCATGGAGTGTTTCTGGATGTCACCTGCCGGATCGGGGGGGGTGGGGGGGGTTGCACACTGCATGGGGTCAGTTGTCCTGAAATACACAACATGCTTCACAACATACTACACAATATACAATAGCTATTGAGCTCTGCTGTGGGAGCGAAAGGGGGTGGGTGAGGGGTGAGTGGGTGAGGGGCGAGGGATAGGTGGGTAAGGGGTGAGGGGTGGGGGGGGGCGGTTGGGTGATGAGTCAGGGGTTTCAAGGTACAATGCTGGGGAACGTTCTCAGAGGGGGGTGGTCGGTATAAATAGGCGACGTGTGCAACCGTGGAACATCATCATCTGCGTCTGCAGCCACCTCCAGCGTCACCATGGGCAGGGTAAGGCCTTCAGACACCAGGGTCAGACACAGGCTCATAGGAGTCTAATGTAGAGGTCACCATGGGCAGAGTAAGGCCTTCAGGCCTGCAGATGTCACAGGCCTGTAGCAATACTTAGCATTGTAATACTTAGCATCGTAACACCTAGTATCGAAACACTTAGCATTGTGGCACTTTGCATTGTAACGCTTAGCATCGAAACACTTACCTTGTTAAAACGTAGTTTATCTTATCTTAAAATAAGATTAATTAAGATGATTTAGCTAAGCTAGGTATTAGCATTAACCTTCCCCCCCCCCCTCCTAGATCACCTTCTACGAGGACAAGAACTTCCAGGGCCGCAGCTACGACTGCAGCTCTGACTGCTCCGACTTCTCCAGCCACCTGAGCCGCTGCGGCTCCTGCCGCGTGGAGAGCGGCTGCTTCATGGTGTACGAGCGCCCGGGCTACGCCGGTTCCCAGGTGTTCCTGCGCCGCGGCGAGTATCCCGATTTCCAGCGCATGAGTAGCATGAGCGGCATGATGGGCATGACCAACATGGACAACGTGCGCTCCTGCCGCTTCATCCCCATGGTAACGAGACCGGTTACACAAATAATAACTATTGTATTAACACTCTTAAGTTACCGCTAAATATTCAATGCTAAGCTTAAGCTATTTTAGGAGGGATATTGAAGCGATGTCACCTCTACCACCCCCCCCCCCCCCCCCCCAACAGCACAGGGGCCAGTTCAGGATGAGGATCTACGAGAAGGAGAACTTCGGCGGGCAGATGCACGAGATGATGGACGACTGCGACAACATGATGGAGCGCTACCGCATGTCCGAGTGCCAGTCCTGCAACGTGATGGACGGCCACTGGCTGATGTACGAGCAGCCTAACTACAGGGGCAGGATGATGTACATGAGGCCCGGGGAGTACCGCAGCATGAGGGAGATGGGCATGACCGGCTCTACTCGCTTCAACTCCTTCAGGCGCATTATGGACATGTGTTAACTGACACTCAAATAAAACATATTTTGACGTATCTCTGTCTTCGGATTCAAGTGATTGGTGTGAAGTTTGCAAAGGAAGCTGCTGACATTTATCATCCATTTATTCTAAGTCTTTAACTACATTTGGTTAATTATTGTAATTAAAATAAGTTGCATAGTATGTAGTATGCATTCTGTGCGTTAAAATAAATCAACTTTCAGAAAGCAAAAGCTACTAGCAAAGGCAAGTCGATGATAACATTTATTTTTTTACATTTTACATTCAGGGCGTTAAGCAGAAGCTTTTATCCAAAGCGATTTACAGTATGTCAGTTTGTCAGTAGAAAAAGGAACAACAATTTGCCACTGTCATGCCTAGCACTTACAATCGCTAGGTTAACCCATCAAAAGGCTTTATAGTAACTAAACAACCTTTAATAGGGTTAGGGTTGTTAGATTAAAGAATATTCTTCCATCCCCCCTAATTAACAAGTTATCACCCTTAACCCTATAGAATCAGGCAGAAAAATGTCTAATGGAAATAATTTTTTTTTTATTGAAATACAATTTATTTTATTAAGAAACATGCTTTTATTAAATATATTTTTCAATTAAATATATTTATTTATTGAATGACCAATTTAAAAAACGAATCAATTTAATTAACAATATGATCAGAGTGGTTGGGAAAGTAGACTTATGTAAAGGGTGTAACTTGGTTCAAGGGAAACACAACTCCTTATGTTCTCCTGGTTAAATAAGGGTCACCTGGACTGCTATTTATATCAAACACCTTCGTGGAACGTAAGATATACAGTTGTATTTATTCTTGAAAGCACAGCTTCAGGGTTTTCCTTGTCTGGGGTGCTCTATGAAATAGTGAAGAATACTGATATCACAGTGGCGTCATACGACATGAAAAGCAATTTGTGCATTTAGTTCTGTTATGGACCTGAACAGACTTTTTAGAGATGCTGTGTTTCGAATTTACAGATGAATCAATAATTATGAAGTACAAATTGAAATAAAGAAAAATGTAAAAATACATTCCGTCTGCAGATTTGTTTGTGAGTTCCTTTTCTGATCAATACACCTGCTAATACAAGCTGCTCCAAACTGGTATGAAATAGCTTAATATGCTATATTACATGATAAATATGCTCACTAGAAGCTATTCAGGACTGGTGTTAGCACTCCAAATGCCTGGTCCAATGAGCTCCTGATGTTAGCTTCAATGAGCTCCTGATGTTAGCTTCAAACATGTATGTACACATAAAGCATAGACTAATATCATTTACCACACCCTCCACAAACTCCTTGCTCTTACCCGTTATAGCCGTTCTATCAATCTTATGCTGCTCATACCACGTGACTTTACCGCTGCACCATCCTATTAATTAAACTATACTGTACTTACATTGCACTAAAGGACAATCATGTTCTAACTGCACCTTAACCGCTATTTTGCACTACTGTTTAGATCTCCAACCACATTTTATTGTCTCTGTACTTGCATTCAGCACAATGACAATAAAGTTTAATCTGAATCTGACCCTAACCCTGAATCTGCAGGTAAAGCCCCTCATGTTGCAGAGGGGACCGTCAGAATGCAAAGTCCCTGGGACCTGCAGCGGAGTTACCTGCACAATCTTATCTGTTGAAGAGACTTCCGAGAGACCTGGAAGGAATGAGTCACGCGTGTTTCATCAAACCCCATGACTCATCCGTCAGACCTCACTAAAGGGCCTCACTCAAGCATGTGGATGTACACCACGATAGGACCTCAGGAGACTTGGTGTGCTTCAAACTCTGGGGGCCTCTTCTGCCATGCATTGTCACACCCCCCTATGCAACAAAGAAAGTTTACATTAAGTGGCAGGACGTAGAACACACTATAAGTCTGTACATTAAGTACCAGGACATACATTAAGTGCCAGGACATACAACATTCAATAAATGCCTAAGAGGGCTGTGTGTGTGTGTGGGGGGGGGGCCATGCAGAGTCCAGGTGATCTCTGAACAGGTGGGTCTTGAGTCTGTTGTTCAGAGCCGGGGAGCAACACTGCGGTTCTGACGTCGGCAGGGATCACGTTCCACCACGCGGGTTCAGAACAGAGACTTTGATGATGAAAGTCAACACGCGCCGCTGACTCTCTGCCGTACTGTACAGAACCTTCTTGCTCTTCCCGCCATTGAGACCACACAAAGGACCCGGCAGGCCGTCACACTGTACACAATGGTCGATTACCCGATGCCTGCTGGGGATGCGAGAGGCCCTGTTTGATACTGGCCAGTCAGGCCTTTTTAGACAATGCCGAACCAGGTGTTCTGGGGACGGCGACCCAGGTATAAAAGTGACCGGGCCGGGAATGAACTGAACTGTACACAGCGCCCCGATATCTTCATCCATCCATCCATCCCTCCAGCCGAGGACAATAACGCAAACATGACCATGGGCAAGGTAAGCTACCAGCCATCGCGACCCGCCGGACCCGCGTCATACGGAAGATCTTGTGTACGATTTCCCACGTCAACGTCTGAACGTTAAAGGGGGGTTTTAAATCTGTGAGGTATCGGTAGCCACCTAGCATCATTGCTATCATTACCTTCATATCATAATCGATATTGTTAGTCTCATAACAAAATCAATATATTTAGCCTCATCGTATAATCGATATTGTTAGGCTCAATGCATAATTGATATTGTTAGCCTCATTGTATAAGTGATATCGTTAGCCTTATACCATCATTGATGGTGTTAGCCTCATAGCGTAATTTATATCTTTAGCCCCATAGCATAATTTATAGCGTTAGCTTCATAGCATGATTGATGGTGTTAGCCTCATAGCGTAATTACTATCGTTAAGCCTAATAGCAGGATTGATGGCGTTAGCCTCATAGTGTAATTGATACTGCAGCCTCATTGCATAATTTATATTGTTAGCCTCATAGAATAATGAGGCTATGAGGATATGGTGTTCTGACATTGTACTAATGATAATTCGGCGCTTCCCCTGATGACCGACATCGGTCATTTCCTCCTCCAGATCATCTTCTACGAGGACAGGAACTTCCAGGGCCGGTCGTACGAGACCAGCAGCGACTGCCCCGATATGACCTCCTACCTGAGCAGGTGCCACTCCTGCAACGTGATGGACGGCCACTGGCTGATGTACGAGCAGCCTAACTACAGGGGCAGGATGATGTACATGAGGCCCGGGGAGTACCGCAGCATGAGGGAGATGGGCATGACCGGCTCCACTCGCTTCAACTCCTTCAGGCGCATCACCGACTCCTGTTAGCCTGTACGGCCGTTAGCTAGGTACAATAAAACTATTGGCTTGAATCACATGCTTCCTCTGATTATTTTTATCAATACTAATGCAATGTTTGACAAGGGATCACAACTTTGACATGCGATCACTAGGAAACACAGAGTTCAATCCTCACCTCATTGATGAAACCGCTGTTTGGCGAATGCTTGTTGGAATGAAGGTTGGAATAAAATTAAGCTATGAAGCTAACAATACTGATTATGCTATGAGGCTAACGATATTGATTATGCAATGTTTAGAACTCTAGTCCTGGTGTTTATTTTTAGTGGATGGCCATGGGGCAAAATCCTGAATTTCAAATTTGAAATTCAAGAAACTAAATAGAAATGTACCACAATTTAGCCATTCAATGAAATTATCACTGCTACAAATGTACAAGCATTGAACCTACTTCAAACATAGTCTATTTAGTCAATACCATTAAAAGCTTTTACTAAAAATGAACTGACAAAAATAAATAAGTTTACTTATAATTTATCTATTTTCTATCTATATGTACAGCACTTTGAGCAGTGCAGGTGCTGTGTTTTAAGTATGCTCTATAAATAAGCGTAAATACTTACTTTTACTAAGCTTCATGTTGTCCTTGTGTTCTAATGGTGGAGTTAAGTAAATGAATGGATGAATAAAGGTTGTGATGTTTGTGAGGGCTTAGAACAGGGGTTCTCAAAGTTTGAAAGCTGAGGGCCAATTTAGAAACCCAGAATTTGACTGAGGGCCGCCAAAGGAAAAAACATTAGGCGGGAAACGCCGTCAGCATCCCAGGGGTGAAAATAAACAT
>OLKM01002491.1:0-14499 GCA_900291075.1 Melanogrammus aeglefinus
CATGATCTGCACCACAGTAAGACCAAAAGGACACTTGGGAGACATCGTTTTGTTTCAGGAGACTGACACACATTGCACTTACCCTTTATCTGGATGTTCAGTGGGTTTATGTTAAAATGATATCTTAATGGATTTCCACAGTCAATTCTAAAAATATATGGACCAACTTTAAGTACGTTATTGAATGTTGTAGTACAGTTGTACGCTGTTAGATCTCCCCTGAATGTTGTAGTACTGAAAGGTTCTTTCCCTTTTTTCCATGTTGGGATACATCCAGGATGTAGGTTGACTTTATGGAACCTGTCCTCCACGGTGAAGGAACAAGGAACGGTAACACAGGATCCACTGAGTGTCGTCACACTATCTGGTATTAGGGCCTTAAATTCTGCAGCGTTAGACCCAGCACCTTTAAAACAAGAGGTTGACAGATCCAAAGGCTCAATCGATGCACAAACTTTGACAATATATTTTAATGCAACATTGAACTTCCTACAAAACAAGATGATGTATCAGAATCAATAAATTATTATTAGGTAGTAATATTATTTACTAAGTAATTAGTTATTATTATTATTATTATTTATTATTATTATTATCATTATTATGTTTCATTTGTATGGTATTCTTCTAATTAGTTTCAAAATCTTACGTTTTATAGTAAACACTGAGTAATTAAGAAGTATTAGCAGGGTACTGCTGGTATTGACAGATGATCCAGAGACTACTGCAGGTATTAACAGAGGATAACAGTGAATGCTCCAGGTATTAATTAACAGAGGACTTCAGAGGGTACTACAGGTAGAGAGTACTATAGGTATTCAAAGAGTAGAGGGCACTACAAGTATTAAGAGAGTACTACAGAGGGTACTACAGGTATTTTGAGAGTAATATAGAGGTTAAAAACAAAGACTACAGAGACAACTTCCGTGCTACAGGTATTAAGATAGGACCCACTACAGGTATCAACAGAGAGGGTTTAGATGTTTACCTTGCAGGAGACTACAGAGCAGAAATAGTCTCCAGGATCCAGTCATGTTCTCCTCCAGAACTTCATCAGGAGAAATACAAAAATCCCATTAACTTCTGTACTACACATAATATCGTACGACACTTAAGATATTCAGTACAACTAATTATGGTAAGACATTGTAAACTGCTAAAGAAATGTCTATATCACAATATCAGTAAATCTTCCACTTTTACCATGACTGATTAAACTAATTTCCAATCATATAATGCCAATATTCAAAGTAGAACAATGATAATAACCATGCTCATGTGATGTTATACCTTTAAAGATAACGTTTAATTGGAGTTTTTCAACTCTTGAGAATATTAGACAGAGATATAAACAGAAAAAAAGATACCACCCTAACATTAATTAAAAAAGGCATCGCTTGAGTAAAACAAAAAATAATATCAATACATGAAATCAGTAATTATGTTCCTCTGTTCCATCAACCAGACATAGAGTTGACTTACGTGAGAGAGGTGAAGGACTTGATATGAAGTTCCTGAAGAGTAAAAGCTTCACTTCATCTTTCTCTCCACGCCTTGGTGAGGTGAGTGAATGAGGAACTTATTAAAATGTACATGAGACATAACCTAGAGCTGAGCCAACATACAGGAAGAAGATATAGTTAGAGATTAAAGGTTAAACAAAACCATAATCAACCAATATTAATACTGTACTGTATGACTGTTGATTAGTACATACTCGTAATACTGATAATTGCTACTACTGTTAATAATGTTAACGCTGTTAATGCAGCTAATACTGTTCTCTGTTAATACTATTGATACTGGTCTCTTTTAATACTGTTACTAATATAAACACTGTTAAAGCCGTTCACACTCTTCACTGGTATTACTGTTGATACTGACTTCTATTCATTTTGTTAAAAATGTTCATGCAGTTGTCTGATGCTACTTTTAACACTGTTGATACTGTTCTCTGTTAATTCTCCTCACTGTTGATACTGTTGATAATGTACTTTGTTAATACTGTTAATACTGTTGTTGATATACTGTTCGGTTAATACTGTGTTTAGACCCGGTTCTAGGCCGTAATAAACTATTGGAGAGGGTGAAGATTGAAAGAGTAAACTTAACATAATTGAATGAAGGAGGACCACTAAATTGAAGTAATGACATGTGTAGATCAGCAGCATCAGTAACACAGTAAGTGGATGATGGATATATGTTATGTAGGGGTGTAGAGTCGACAAAGCAGGCTAATGGAACAAAAAACGGAAGTAATGGAACTGCAAAACGGAAAGCGAGTGCACTGGGGTCGGGCGCCTGAAGACTGCGTCATTCAAAATGGCAGCTTCTGGAAACACTTGACCCAGGTGCTTCCACCTCTCCGTAATGAGCCACTGGCTCCTCCCACGACCTCCCACAATTGAGCAGGGGACCCGCCCCCAGTCTCCTCGAGCCACAGGGTCGGCACAACTGTTAGTAGCCTACTGTTAATAGTGCTCTGTTAATACTGCTCTGTTAATACTGCTCTGTTAAAACTGCTCTGTTAATACTGCTCTGTTAATACTGCTCTGTTAATACTTTGCTGTTAATACTGCGCGGTTAATACTGCTCTGTTAATACTGTGCTGTTAATACTGCTCTGTTAATACTGCTCTGTTAATACTGCTCTGTTAATACTGCGCTGTTAATACTGCGCTGTTAATACTGCTCTGTTAATACTGCTCTGTTAATACTGCTCTGTTAATACTGCTCTGTTAGTACTGTGCTGTTAATACTGCGCTGTTAATACTGCTCTGTTAATACTGCGCTGTTAATACCGTTAATACTGCTCTGTTAATACTGCTCTGTTAATACTGCTCTGTTAATACTGCGCTGTTAATACTGTTAATAATGTTCTGTTAATACTGTTAATACTGTTCTGTTAATACTGTTAATACTGCGCTGTTAATACTGTTACTAATGTTCTGTTAATACTGTTAATACTGCACTGTTAATACTGTTCATACTGCTCTGTTAATACTGCTCTTTTAATACTGTTAATACTGCTCTGTTAATACTGCTCTGTTAATACTGTTAATACTGCTCTGTTAATACTGCTCTGTTAATACTGTTAATACTGCTCTGTTAATACTGTTAATACTGCTCTGTTAGTACTGTTAATACTGCTCTGTTAGTACTGTTGATACTAATCTCTGTTAATACTGTTGATACTAATCTCTGTTAATACTGTTGATACTAATCTCTGTTAATACTGTTGATACTAATCTCTGTTAATACTGTTGGTACTAATCTCTGTTAATACTGTTGATACTAAATCTCTGTCAGATATGTAGTTCTTACCTGCACAATTGCCTCTGGAAGATCCACAAGTATTTGAAGCCCACTCTTCAGCTCAAGGGTTTTCATCATCAAGGTCTCCAGGGTAGGTAGCAGTGTGCCAAGGTAGCAGTTGTCCTCTCCCTGGAGGATATCTAGGGCGACTGTCAGTGGCTTCATTGCAATGCAATATTCCTTCAGGAGCTATGCTCTTTTTCTGTGTTGATTACTGTTGATACTTCCCTGTATAAATACTGGCTGTAGCAGAGGTCCATGTTACACCCCAGCTAGGACGCTGCCCCACCCCACCTAGGTGACTCCTTTTGGGCTCCTCAAGACAAAGGAGTCGTAGGGTGGTGGTGTTAAAAATATGGATTATTGCACAAGTGCAGTGTTGGGCACGTTACTTTGAAAAAGTAATTAGTTATAGTTACTAGTTACTTCTCCCAAAAAGTAACTGAGTTACTAACTGAGTTACTCCACTATAAAAGTAACTAGTTACCAGTAAAAGTAACTATTGCGTTACTTTTTCGTTTCTCGCCCCCCGTAACCACCCCCCCCCCCCAGCCCCCACCTTCTCAGAGCGTGTTTCATAAGCCAGATGAATAGAGTGCACGACAACAAAGACAAGTACCTGCACAGAGGTTTGCATTTATTGCAACTCAACGTAAACGACAGCGGAAAAAAAGAGAAATACACAATCTAACAGAGGCTTTAAACTGAACTGAAAATGCATATGGATTTCTTCAATCCAACTTAAAGTGCATAAATGCATCTGTTCATTTTGCATTTGTGAAATCATTTATCCACCCAGCCAACCCAGTTGTCTCACCAACAGCAAAGACAGTTACCTGCACAAATTTTCACTTAATGCAACTCTAACTTAACAGAACTAGTACACAACGGATGGACATAAAGTGCTCCAATTTTGTTTCTTAAAGAAAGTAAATAGCTTACAGGAGTGCAAATTGAACTGGAAATGTTCATGGGTTTGTTAAATCCAACTCCAAACATGTATGCATTCCTCTCTCCATCCATCCACCCAGCCCAGTCATGTCAACATTTTAGCCCTGAAACCAGTGGTTGTATCGCAAGAGAAGCAGCTTCTCAAACTTGTGGTCAGAGAGTCTGTTCCTTTTTGGTGTGAAAACCAGCTTCCCCAGGCTAAACAGTCTCTCCACCGGAGCACTGGATGGAGTGGCAGCATTATACTTCAGGGAAATTCTCTTTATAAGGGGAAATCCATGAAGTGAGTCAATCCCTTGGGCTCCTGATTTCAAATAATCTGCCACTTGACTTTCCGCAGTAGCAGAAGTGTCGTCCTCATCATCAAAGGAGAAGAATGCATCCTCAACAGTTGAGCTGGTACATGTGGGTGTGGTGGTGCTTGTACCTTTATGCTGGTCTTCACTTCTTACACTTGCACGACATACCGCCAGCAGCTCTGCTTTGGCCTTGTCCTTTCTTTCTTGGGTTCGCAGCCAACGTAATTTGAACCTGGGCAGAGTCACAGCAGCCAGGAGAGCGCTGTCACTGTCCAGCACCTCTGCAAATCTTGTTTTTATTGCCTGAAATGACATAAAGCAAAGAACACATTACTGACTGTCTCTATACAAATACAAACTCTCTCTCTCTCTCTCACTCGCTCACTCACTCACTCACTCTCACACTCTCTCTCACACACACACACACACACACACACACACACACACACACACACACACACACACACACACACACACACACACACACACACACACACACACACACACACACACACACCACACACACACACACACACGCACCACGACACACACACACACACACACACACACGCACACACACACACACACACACACACACACACACACACTTTGAGTACAATATATAATACACTATAGACAATTATACACATTTATTATAATTATACACATCTATACAATTAAACACATTATACACAATTTTAAAAAATTAGACAGATATGTAGTTCTTACCTCCACAATTTCACCGCCACATGGGTGGCGGTGAAAGGCAGGGGTCCCGACGGACCAGACCTGAGCGGCAGAAGCTGGCTCTGGGGACGTGGAACGTCACCTCACTGTGGGGAAAGGAACCGGAGCTTGTGAGGGAGGTGGAGCGCTACCAGTTAGATCTGGTGGGGCTTACCTCTACGCACAGTCTCAGCTCTGGTACTGTACTCCTGGATAGGGGTTGGACTCTATTCTTCTCTGGAGTTGCCAGAGGCATGAGGCGCCGGGCGGGGTGTGGGGATACTCATAAATCCCCGGCTGAGCGCCGCGGTGGTGTTGGAGTTTACCCCGGTAGACCAGAGAGGGTCGCCTCCCTGCGCCTAAAGGTGGTGGGGGGGGAAAACTCTGACTGTTGTTTGTTGCGTATGCACCGAACAGCAGTTCAGAGTACTCGGCCTTCTTGGAGACCCTGAATGGAGTCCTGTATGGGGCTTCCAGTAGGGGACTCCGTAGTTCCTACTGGGAGGACTTCAACGCCCATGTGGGCAACGGATGGAGACACCTGGAGAGGCGTGGTGGGGAGGAACGGCCTCCCTGATCTAAACCCGAGTGGTCGTTTGTTACTGGACTTCTGTGCTAGTCATGGATTGGCCATAACAAACACCATGTTCGAACATAAGGGTGCTCATAAGTGTACATGGTACCAGAGAGTACCCTAGGCCGAAGATCGATGATCGATTTTGTAAATCGTGGTCATCTGATCTGAGGCGGCATGTTTTGGACACTCGGGTGAAGAGAGGGGCTGAACTGTCAAACCGACCACACCATCTTGGTGGTGAGTTGGATCAGGGAATGGGGGAAGATTCTGGACAGACCTGGTAAGCCCAAACGAGTAGTGCGGGTGAATTGGGAACGTCTGGAGGAGGCCCCTGTCCTAGGGATCTTTCAACTCACACCTCCGGCGGAGCTTTTCTAGCATTCCTGTGGAGGTTGGGGGCATTGAGCCGGAGTGGGCGGTGTTCAAAGCTTCCATTGCTGAAGCTGCGGCGGTGAGTTGTGGCCTCAGGGTCTTAGGTTCCTCAAGGGGCGGTAACCCTCGGACACCGTGGTGGACACCGGTGGTCAGGGAAGCCCGTCCGACTGAAGAAGGAGGCCTTTCGGGATATGTTATCCCGGAGGACTCCTGACGCAGTTTGCAGGGTAACCGACAGGCTCGAAGGGCTGCAGCCGCTGCCGTGTCGGAAGCCTAAAGCAGCGGGTGTGGGGAGAAGTTCGGAAGAGGCCATGGAGAAGGACTTTCGGTCGGCACCAAAAGTGTTTCTGGAAGACCCATCCGGCACCTCAGGAGGGGGAAACGGGGGAACCATCCAAGCTGTGGTACAGTAAGGATGGGACTCTGTTGACCTCAAACTGAGGAGGTAGTCGGACGGTGGAAGGAAACACTTTGAGGAACTCCTGAATCCGACTAACATGCCCTCTATGATGGAGGCAGAGCTCGAGGTTGATGGTGGTTCATCGTCAATTTCCTGGTGGAAGGTCACTGAGGTAGTTAAAACAACTCCGCAGTGGCAAAGCCCCAGGGATTGATGAGAATCCAGCCAGAAATGCTAAAAAGCTCTGGGGTGTTGAGGGGCTGTCATGGTTGACACGCCTATTCAACATTGCATGGGAGTCGGGTACAGTGCCAAAGGAGTGGCAAACTGGGGTGGTGGTCCCCCTGTTCAAAAAAGGGGGACCAGAGAGTGTGCTCCAATTTACCGGGGTATCACACTTCTCAGCCTCCCTGGTAAAGTCTCTACTCCAAGGTGCTGGAAAGGAGGGTTTCGGCCGATCGTCGAACCTCAGATTGAAGAGGAACAATGCGGTTTTCGCCCCGGACGTGGAACTACGGACCAGCTCTTCACTCTCGCAAGGATCCTGGAGGGGGGCCTGGGAGTATGCCCATCCGGTCTACATGTGTTTTGTGGATCTGGAGAAGGCATATGACCGGGTCCCCCGGGAGAAACTGTGGGAGGTGCTGCGGGGGTATGGGGTGGGGGGGTCTCTCCTCAGGGCCATCCAATCCTTGTACTCCCAAAGCGAGAGCTGTGTCCGGGTTCTCGGCAGCCAGTCAGTCTCGTTCCCGGTGGGTGTTGGCCTTCGCCAGGGCTGCGCCTTGTCACCAATCCTGTTTGTGATATTCATGGACAGGATATCGAGGCGCAGTCGTGGTGGGGAGGGGTTGCAGTTCGGTGGTCTGAGGATCTCGTCACTGCTCTTTGCAGATGATGTGGTCCTGATGGCATCATCGGGCCTGTGACCTTCAGCACTCACTGGATCGGATGGCGGCCGACGAGTGTGAAGCGGCTGGGAGATGAGGATCAGCACCCTCTAAATCTGAGGCCATGACTCTTAGCAGGAAACCGGTGGTTTTGCCTACTCCGGGTAGGAAATGAGTCCTTAGCCCAAGTGAAGGAGTTCAAGTACCTGGGGGTCTTGTTTCGCGAGTCAGGGGACGATGGAGCGTGAGATTGGCCGGAGAATCGGAGCAGCGGGAGCGGTATTGCGTTCGCTTTCACCGCAACCGTTGTGACGAAAAGAGAGCTGAGCCGCAAGGCAAAGCTCTCGATCTATCGGTCAATTTTCGTTTCCTATCCTCACCTATGGTCATGAGGGATGGGTGATGACCGAAAAGGACAAGATCACGGGTACAAGCGGCCGAGATGAGTTTCCTCAGGAGGGTGGCTGGCTTTCTCCCTTAGGGATAGGGTGAGAAAGTTCAGTCATCCGTGAGGAGCTCAGATTAGAAGCCGCTGCTCCTTTGCTTAGAAAGGAGGTCAGTTGAGGTGGTTCGGGGCATCTGGTAAGGATGCCCACTGGGCGCCTCCCTTGGGAGGTGTTCCAGGCACGACCAGTGGGGAGGAGACCTCGGGGAAGACCCAGGACTAGGTGGAGAGATTATATCTCAACACTGGCCTGGGAACGCCTCGGGATCCCCCCGTCAGAGCTGGTCAATGTGGCTCGGGAAAGGGAAGTCTGGGGCCCCCTGCTTGAGCTGCTGCCCCCGCGACCCGACCCCGGATAAGCGGTTGAAGATGAGATGAGATGAGACCTCCACAATTGCCTCTGGAAGATCCACAAGTATTTGAAGCCCACTCTTCAGCTCAAGGGTTTTCATCATCAAGGTCTCCAGGGTAGGTAGCAGTGTGCCAAGGTAGCAGTTGTCCTCTCCCTGGAGGATATCTAGGGCGACTGTCAGTGGCTTCATTGCAATGCAATATTCCTTCAGGAGCTGATGCTCTTTTTCTGTGATTGCTTTCGAGCCAAAACTTGGATGAGATGGTAATGAGGTCCACTATGGGAATCTTTGCAAATCCTAGCTAGAGCATCATATAGAAAGAATTCCATCTGGTACTGACAAGGCACCATCAGCTTCTTTGCAACCACATCCTCTACTGTCTCTGCGGCCACTGTGGAACGGCTGGCCTTATTCCACAAGGCTGTGCATTTTGCAGTTGCACTTCTGTAAAGTGCCTTCTCTGGTCTGGAGAGAATCCACTTTTCAATCAGTCAGAACATGACACAAGGTTCAGTGTGTGTGATGCACACCTGTAGTGTGGTGGTAAATTAATCACATCATCATCCTCATCAACCACGGGCTTTGCAAGACATCATTTATGTCAACAAAAGTAACCTCGTCATCTTTCCTCATCCACAGAGTCATCCTCCTCAACTGACTGATATTTCTTAAATGCCTTAACGAAATTCGAGCCATTGTCAGTGACAGTTGGCCGTTAATTTGTGCGCGAAATGCCATAAGACGAGTGGATGTTGTGAAGTTCTGTGGCAATGCTCTCGTTGGTAATGACGGCCCTTGAAACCGTCGGCATATGCCAGGGCAGCTTTTTTTCGTTGCATGTTTTACTGGATGCATCCAGTGTGCAGTTACGCCTAGGTAGCTTTTGTTATGTGCTGTCCATATATCTGCAGTTGTAGCCAAGTATTCCAGTTGCTCGAATTCTTTTTTTAGCTCAGCATTCATGTTAGCATATTCGGTATCAATGTAATTCGAAAACGTCTTTCTACAGGGCGGACCCGACGCCTCCTTTTCTTGGGATTTTGGCCTATCAAACGCCCTGAAGGAGTCTTACTCCACTGTTGATATCGGAAGCATGTTTTCCACAACGTATCTCCCTATCAAGCCATAGAGCTCTGTCTGAGATAGTTTGGGAGCAGAGGCACTAAAGTCAAGTTTTTGTTGCTTGCATGGGGAGGGTCCTTCCCTTGTTAGCGGATCCTTTGTCAACACAAGCCGCCCCCTACTACCTGTGTATTCTTGGGCCACTAATTTTGGTTGAAGCGTGAAGCCGTCGACAGGTGCTTCATTTAAGTTGGAGTTGCTAACACAAGACGTGGACAAATGTTTCGTTCTGGAACATAATGTGCACTCGACGTGCACATTTTTACCTTTAACCTCAGTGAGTTTGAAATAGTGCCGATATTTCCATCTGGAAAACGCTGTTTTGCTGCCCGAGTCCTCCTCACTCTCCATCTCTCTCGGTGTTTTAAGCGCTAAACACCCGCCACTGTGAATGCGGAAACACCCACCTACCCAATTTCTCTGATTGGCTGAAGACGTAAATCTTACTAATACATCAGCCAATTGCTGAGAGGTTATCTCATCCTCCCCTTCCTCTCATGACAACACGCGCGCACGAGTCCTATCATGAAGTTAAAAAAAAAGTTCATTGTGCGACTTGAGTAACGTGCCAGTAACGGGGTGTCGGGCAATGATAACGGCGTTATAGTGACAGCCAAAGTAATTAGTTAGATTACTCATTACTGAAAAAAGTAACGGCGTTAATAACGCCGTTATTCCCATCACTGCACAAGTGTGATAATGAATAAGGCAAGGGTGCTCCGCTGCCGAGTGCAGACGGCTGGTTTAACCTGTGCACACTGATTACTCAATGTGCAACAGGTGTGCAGCCTCACCAGCCCCAGAGTCCAATCAGACTCCAACTGCTGAGGCTGCTTAAACCAGCCATCAGCAATCCCATTTCTACTCCATACCCCCCCCCCCCCCCCCCCCCCCCCCTTGTTTTGAAGGGGTAAGGCGAAGGTGCAAGGGGGAAGGGGTAGAAATGGGATTGGGCCTTAACCTCTGATGACTTATCAATGGTCAATGTATGATGTAGTTCAGCAAGTGTGTTACATGTAACACATTTGCGTTGGCAATCTTGACAACCTATTGCCAAATTAGGTTACGCAATAGTGCTTGAGACTGATGAAATCCATTGCTTTTGCAGTACTATTGTAACAGACTGTTCTGTGTTTATGTCTAGCTGGAAAAGGAGGTGTGTCCCTCGTGAGTTGCCGTAAGGGAAAAGTTTGCGTGAGTGTAACGGGGTATGTGGGTGTGTCTAAGATTAAAGTGAAGCGGAGTTGGCTGCTGTACACATTATCTTGTCTCCGGTCCCGTTCATTGTTTTCCATAAGCCTACAGCATAGGCGAACCCAGGACGCTCAGCTACACTATGAATGAAATAAATAAATCTTCAGGATTTCCACTTGAATACTGTTAATACTGTTATGTTACTGTAAAGTGTTCAGTGTTCAAACTATTGATGCTGCTCTTAATACTGTAATAATGTATTCTGTCAATACGAAATACTTTTAATATTGCTATCTGTTTACAATATTCCCTTCTGAAAATGATTACTGTTGATACGGTCATCTGTTAACAATGTTTATATTGCTCTCTCTTGATACCGTAAACACTGCTCTTAGTTAATACTGACCGGGAAGACCGGTTGTTACCAGGAAACAAAGTAGCCTATGCTAGTGGTTACCTAGGACACTAGATGTTACCAGGGACACAGTGGGTTACCAGGGACACTAGATGTTACCAGGGACACAGCGGGTTACCAGGGACACTAGATGTTACCAGGGACACTAGGGGGTTACCAGGGACACTAGATGTTACCAGGGACACTGGGTTACCAGGGAAACTAGATGTTACCAGGGACACTGGTCAGTGTTGGCTCTGGGCAGTAGGGGGCCCTGGGCAAGACTTTCTTTGGGGCCGCTCCTTACCTTGAGCTGAGAACTGTGACTTAAAAAAAAAAAAAGACGACTGCATTTCTTTAAAAGAGATGGTTACACATTTTAATTAACATTAGACATTGGTGTAAAACCTTGTAGAAACTTGACGAATGTTTATTTGGCCAAAAGGCTAGAAATACAATTAATACATTTATTTATTTCAATAGGTTTGCTGTCACGTATCACAAAATGTATGAAACAGTATATATTGCATTAAAATTCACTACGGACAACTACAAGCCTTCTCTACCTGAGCTGTGGATGCAAATTACCACCAGAGGGCAGCATAACCCCTCCGAATGGATCTTGAATTAGAGAATCAAATAACTTTTGTGAACTGGCTTAGCTGGTCCACACAACTGCATATTCATTGTGTATAGGGCAGGCTGGCACTGACCCCGATGGCTATCAACTTATTAAAAAAAAGATATCTACTAACTTTTTCAAATATCTACCTGAAAGAAATATCATGAACTGTTTACTGAGTATCTTCAGTCAGCTCCCTAGAGACCGGGCGTCCTGGGTGGGAGCCTGCAGGGCCTATCCGGCGGGAGGAGGCTGCATCACGGTGCGTTGAGACTGGGGAACCGGCTCTCAGAACAGCCTCCCCTCTTCTCGGTCTAACCGGCTCCTCTCTCGGCCCAACCGGGTTCATCTGCATCCCGCTGTTAACGTAGACGTCCTCCTCACCTCTGATGACGACCTGAGACACAGAATGGGTCTTCAAACACAACAGAGCTCCACAAATATATCCCAGAGGTCACTGTGTGGAGCTTGTATCCACGTTACCTGGGACTCCCCATCGTCTGGGGGGGCTCGCTTCACAGTGGCAGCGTTAAAGGACCGCGTCTCCTCACTCACTTTCCGAGTTCTGAAATCAGAAGAATAGACAGTGGAGCAAACAGTATATCAGAGGGGGTAGGATGGTCTATTGGTCAGGGGGTTTTGGAAACCAGTTGAAAGATTCTGCCAGAGCTATCATAGAGAGAGCGCTGTCCCACTCCCGTTGACCGGAATACAACCGGAAAAATAATGAGCACCAGGGGGACAGACTAGACAGTGTATAATGCATGGGGTGAACTGAGCTAAATATAGTACAATTAGAATCTCTGTCTATTTCTGATTCGCTGCTACATAGATAACAATCCACGGATTATTTTAAATAATTTGATTTGTCCCACACACAACTGATGTGTGATAAACCTTTTTAGATCAGAAGCTCCAGCATTGAAGCTACACGAAGTGACGAGCACCTGGCAGCACTGGTAATCCTGCTGGATCTCTTTATAGTTTTCTTTAAATAGCCCTCATTGGAAAAAAAAATGTTACTCTTATCTATATTTTGCATAATGAGATGCCATATACCTTGCCTTAATTCGTTTTCAGATTTTATTGAACAGCAAAAGGGCCCCATAATAAGTGTACGTAACTTGTACTCTGAGGGGTAGTAGAAACCGTCATTGCACTCTACACACTGTCAACGCTCAACTGCGGCCCTTGGGGTTCAGTTCCCAAGTCCTCAAGTCTGCTTGTAGGCCCTCTGCTTGCTAAATGACATCTATCTGAATTCAACAGAGAATAGTTGTGAAGTCAAAACAGAAGTGGAATGTGTACGAATTCAAGTGGATTTTACCCTTATTAAATACAGACGATCCACGCACACTAATCCCATCCCACGATATACCTACAGCGGATTTGACAATGCACAGCACCCAAGTCTGGAATATTAAAGACCAGGATTTAGAATGTGTTGTTAGGAGGTTTTGTTCATGGTTTTGTCATTGGCTGTGATTGAACAGGTCAGCACATTTTTAAAGACCCTGAAGCTCATCAGACTCACAGCTGGTTGTGCATTGATATATGTGCATTGGCTGTGCTTTATTTCCCTGAGGTCAGACCTGTCAGGTTTGGCTGTGTGTCCAGGTGAGGGACAGGAAGCTTCTGGCTGGTGTCCCCGGCAGCGTTGGAGCTGTGGCAGGTCAAGGTTGTCAGACCAGCCAGGGGCCCTCATTTGTGAGGGAGCTCTCAAACGTGGCCGTTCTCCAAGGTTGACCTGGCTCACAGACACGTCTTCAGAACCACAACACACAGTTTTCCATCCAACCGCCACTCCAGAGACGTGATGCTGCCCGCGCTGTCGCAGGAACATTGAAGCCCAGGCTTGCAATTCTGCTGCAGTTTTGAACAGCGGGCAGGATCCTGGGAGGAGCTGTGAATACAGGGAGGCGGAAGACGACATAGCAGAGAGAATTTGGAGAAAGTCAACTTAATTCCTTTTTAACAAAAAATCATTGTTATCCTACATCACCAACTCAGGTTGTTTCCTGGTTTTGGGTCAATCTACTTGAAGGTCGACCTTACAAATAAGCTCTCAGAATAAACCCAGAAAAAGGCAGAGCAAAAACTGAAATGAAATAGATGAAACACGTATTCAGGTTTGAATAAAAATAAACCTGACATTTGCTCAATGGTTTTTGAGTCCATCTTACTTAGAATTATTGATCAACACACTGATTTGTCATCTGTCTTAGCATTGAGGAAACATTTAGGTACAAGCTCAAGTTTGTTTCCGGGTTTTGAATCAACTTACTTTGAATGTCCGACTTGTAACGTTAGACTTTTCTCAGCGCCAAATGTCATCGTGGCTCACAGAAGAAAGACGTTATTGGGCGTTCCACAGCTGGATGGAGCAGAGAAGATCCATTCCATAATGAACTCGGTGTGACTGAATGCTCATTGTTCAATAAGGACAATGATTGAATAATCAGTGAAGAAATGTGTGAAGAACGACCAGCTTACAATCACTAGCTAGCGTCAACGTACCTTTGCGGCACCACTAATTGCAACAGCAAACCCGCGGCTAGCACCCCAGTAGCAGCTATCCAGGGCAGTTGTCTGTGTCTGAAAAGGTGGCATCAGGATTTTGAGATTGGATCAATCACTGCATTTTTAAGAATAAATTGTGGCTATCAAAATCACAAGTCATTTAAGAAAATCACAAAAGGAAATATCTTACAAACCTACCAGATTGCTTCAGTTCCAATCAGAGTGGTGAACCCGCAGAGAGGCTGATCTACCCCATCCCTTATCTTGTTTATAATAGGGTGGCTTATCAGGTGCATCTTAGATTGTTTTCTATTAGGAAC
>OLKM01002491.1:19644-34848 GCA_900291075.1 Melanogrammus aeglefinus
GCTTTGCTGGTCCACACAACTGCATATTCATTGTATAGGGCAGGCTGGCACTGACCCCGATGGCTATCAACTTATTAAAAAAAAGATATCTACTAACTTTTTCAAATATCTACCTGAAAGAAATATCATGAACTGTTTACTGAGTATCTTCAGTCAGCTCCCTAGAGACCGGGCGTCCTGGGTGGGAGCCTGCAGGGCCTATCCGGCGGGAGGAGGCTGCATCACGGTGCGTTGAGACTGGGGACACCGGCTCTCAGAACAGCCTCCTCTCTCGGTCTAACCGGCTCCTCTCTCGGCCCAACCGGGTTCATCTGCATCCCGCTGTTAACGTAGACGTCCTCCTCAACCTCTGATGACGACCTGACGACACAGAATGGGTCTTCAAACACAAACAGAGCTCCACAAATATATCCCAGAGTCACTGTGTGGAGCTTGTATCCACGTTACCTGGGACTCCCCATCGTCTGGGGGGGCTCGCTTCACAGTGGCAGCGTTAAAGGACCGCGTCTCCTCACTCACTTTCCGAGTTCTGAAATCAGAAGAATAGACAGTGGAGCAAACAGTATATCAGAGGGGGTAGGATGGTCTATTGGTCAGGGGGTTTTGGAAACCAGTTGAAAGATTCTGCCAGAGCTATCATAGAGAGAGCGCTGTCCCACTCCCGTTGACCGGAATACAACCGGAAAAATAATGAGCACCAGGGGGACAGAACTTAGACAGTGTATAATGCATGGGGTGAACTGAGCTAAATATAGTACAATTAGAATCTCTGTCTATTTCTGATTCGCTGCTACATAGATAACAATCCACGGATTATTTTAAATAATTTGATTTGTCCCACACACAACTGATGTTTGATAAACCTTTTTAGATCAGAAGCTCCAGCATTGAAGCTACACGAAGTGACGAGCACCTGGCAGCACTGGTAATCCTGCTGGATCTCTTTATAGTTTTCTTTAAATAGCCCTCATTGGAAAAAAATGTTACTTATCTATATTTTGCAAATGAGATGCATATACCTTGCCTTAATCGTTTTCAGATTTATTGAACAGCAGGGCATAATAAGTGTACGTAACTTGTACTTGAGGGGTAGTTGGAAACCGTCATTGCACTCTACACTGTCAACGCTCAACTGCGCCCCTGGGGTTCAGTTCCCCAAGTCCTCAGTCTGCTTGTAGGCCTCTGCTGCTAAATGACATCTATCTGAATTCAACAGAGAAAGTTGTGAAGTTCAAAACAGAGTGAATGTGTACGAATTCAAGTGGATTTACCTTATAATACAGACGACCACGCACACTAATCCCACGAATACCACAGCGGATTTGACAATGCACAGCACCAAGTCTGGAATATTAAAGACCAGGATTTAGAATGTGTTGTTAGGAGGTTTTGTTCATGGTTTTGTCATTGGCTGTGATTGAACAGGTCAGCACATTTTTAAAGACCCTGAAGCTCATCAGACTCACAGCTGGTTGTGCATTGATATATGTGCATTGGCTGTGCTTTATTTCCCTGAGGTCAGACCTGTCAGGTTTGGCTGTGTGTCCAGGTGAGGGACAGGAAGCTTCTGGCTGGTGTCCCCGGCAGCGTTGGAGCTGTGGCAGGTCAAGGTTGTCAGACCAGCAGGGGCCCTCATTGTGAGGGAGCTCCTCAACGTGGCGTTCTCCAGGTTGACCTGGCTAACAGACACGTCTTCAGAACCCAACACCAGTTTCCCATCCAACCGCCACTCCAGAGACGGTGATGGTCTGCCCGCGCTGTCGCAGGAACATTGAACCCAGGCTGCAATTCTGCTGCAGTTTGAAGCGGGCAGGATCCTGGGAGGAGCTGTGAATACAGGGAAGGCGGAAGACGACAAGCAGAGAGAAATTTGGAGAAGTCAACTTAATTCCTTTTTAACAAAAAACATTGTTATCACTACATCACCAAACTCAGGGTTGTTCCTGGTTTTGGGTCAATCTAACTTTGAATGTCGACCTTACAATAAGCTCTCAGAATAAACAGAAAAGCAGAGCAAAAACATAAATGAATAGATGAAAAACGTATTCAGGTTTGAATAAAATAACCTGACATTTGCTCAATGGTTTTGAGTCAATCTTATTTAGAATTATTGATCAACACACTGATTTGTCATCTGTCTTAGATTGAGGAAACATTTAGGTACAAGCTCAGGGTTGTTTCCTGTTTTGAATCAACTTACTTTGAATGTCGATCTTGTAGACGTTAGACTTTTCAGCGCCAATGTCATTCGTGGCCTCACAGAAGAAGACGTTATTGGCGTTCCACAGCTGGATGGACAGAGAAGATCCATTCCATAATGAACTCGGTGTGACTGAATGCTAATTGTTCAATAAGGACAATGATTGAATAATCAGTGAAGAAATGTGTGAAGAAACGGACATGCTTACAATCACTAGCTAGCGGTCAACGTACCTTGCGGCACACACTATTGCAAACAGCAAACCCGCGGCTAGCACCCCAGTAGCAGCTATCCAGGGCAGTTGGTCTGTGTCTGAAAAGGTGGCATCAGGATTTTGAGATTGGATCAATCACTGCATTTTAAGAATAAATTGTGCTTATCAATCACAAGTCATTAAGAAAATCACAAAAGGAAATATCTTACAAACCTACCAATTGGCGCAGTCCATCAGAGTGGTGACCGAGGAGCTGATCTACCCATCCCTTATTTTGTTTATAATAGGGGTTGGCTTTATCAGGTGGCATCTTTAGATTGGTTTTCTATTAGGAACTATTGCGTGGCCATTGGTTACTTTAAATACTCCGCCTCCCCTTTACTATGGGGTGCCTCAAGGCTCAGTCCTTGGCCCTTATTTATTTTCCATATATATTTTAAAGCTTTGTCAAATCTTTCATCAGTACATCCGTTTGTATTTATATGCAGACAACTGCCAGACCAATTTCTTCTTTGACTACACTTTAAAGTTGTTAAATGCTTTCTTCCGCTAAACTCAGATCAATTGGAAGCCATTACCATAGGGGCAGGCGAGAGAGCCACTTCTCCTCACGGTATCCTGTTGCATCAAGCCCCACTGCAGAATTGTTGGTGTCATCTTTGCTAACAACTTCAACCGCAAGAAGGTTGAAGTTGTTAGCAAAGATGATTGTGTTTCTGCAACTTAGTATTATCTATAGAATTTTGATTGTTTTTATCCAGTTAGTGTCTTAACTGTTTTTAACGCTCTCATCTCCTCCTACTTAGACTACTGTCTGTAACTCGTTGTCTTCCTGGCCCTCTCAATACAGCCTCTCAGAACTTGAGCTTCTTCTTTAAAATCTCTCCTAATTCACCTTGCTTGTCATTTATACTTTATCTAATCATTCAACCATCTTGCATGTATGTCTGTGTAGAACACACTGTAACTTTGAAAAGTGCTATTTGAATATCATTATTATTATTATTATTATTATTATTATTATTATTATTATAATTATCATTATTATTATTATTATTATTATCATGCATCATCTGTACATCCCTCCTATTTGTGATGGGAGTATCCACAAGTGAATATCTTGTGAAAGAACATTTCCTTCTAGCTCCCTGAGGTCAGACCTGTCAGGTTTGGCTGTGTGTCCAGGTGAGGGACAGGAAGCTTCTGGCTGGTGTCCCCGGCAGCGTTGGAGCTGTGGCAGGTCAAGGTTGTCAGACCAGCAGGGGCCCTCATTGTGAGGGAGCTCCTCAACGTGGCGTTCTCCAGGTTGACCTGGCTAACAGACACGTCTTCAGAACCCAACACCAGTTTCCCATCCAACCGCCACTCCAGAGACGGTGATGGTCTGCCCGTGCTGTCGCAGGAACATTGAACCCAGGCTGCAATTCTGCTGCAGTTTGAAGCGGGCAGGATCCTGGGAGGAGCTGTGAATACAGGGAAGGCGGAAGACGACAAGCAGAGAGAATTTGGAGAAGTCAACTTACTTCCTTTTTAACAAAAAACATTGTTATCACTACATCACCAAACTCAGGGTTGTTCCTGGTTTTGGGTCAATCTAACTTTGAATGTCGACCTTACAATAAGCTCTCAGAATAAACAGAAAAGCAGAGCAAAAACTGAAATGAATAGATGAAACACGTATTCAGGTTTGAATAAAATAACCTGACATTTGCTCAATGGTTTTGAGTCAATCTTACTTAGAATTATTGATCAACACACTGATTTGTCATCTGTCTTAGATTGAGGAAACATTTAGGTACAAGCTCAGGTTTGTTTCCGGTTTTGAATCAACTTACTTTGAATGTCGATCTTGTAGACGTTAGACTTTTCAGCGCCAATGTCATTCGTGGCCTCACAGAAGAAGACGTTATTGGCGTTCCACAGCTGGATGGACAGAGAAGATCCATTCCATAATGAACTCGGTGTGACTGAATGCTAATTGTTCAATAAGGACAATGATTGAATAATCAGTGAAGAAATGTGTGAAGAAACGGACATGCTTACAATCACTAGCTAGCGGTCAACGTACCTTGCGGCACACACTATTGCAAACAGCAAACCCGCGGCTAGCACCCCAGTAGCAGCTATCCAGGGCAGTTGGTCTGTGTCTGAAAAGGTGGCATCAGGATTTTGAGATTGGATCAATCACTGCATTTTAAGAATAAATTGTGCTTATCAATCACAAGTCATTAAGAAAATCACAAAAGGAAATATCTTACAAACCTACCAATTGGCGCAGTCCATCAGAGTGGTGACCGAGGAGCTGATCTACCCATCCCTTATTTTGTTTATAATAGGGGTTGGCTTATCAGGTGCATCTTTAGATTGGTTTTCTATTAGGAACTATTGCGTGGCCATTGGTTACTTTAAATACTCCGCCTCCCCTTTACTATGGGGTTCCTCAAGGCTCAGTCCTTGGCCCTTATTTATTTTCCATATATATTTTAAAGCTTTGTCAAATCTTTCATCAGTACATCCGTTTGTATTTATATGCAGACAACTGCCAGACCAATTTCTTCTTTGACTACACTTTAAAGTTGTTAAATGCTTTCTTCCGCTAAACTCAGATCAATTGGAAGCCATTACCATAGGGGCAGGCGAGAGAGCACTTCTCCTCACGGTATCCTGTTGCATCAAGCCCCACTGCAGAATTGTTGGTGTCATCTTTGCTAACAACTTCAACCGCAAGAAGGTTGAAGTTGTTAGCAAAGATGATTGTGTTTCTGCAACTTAGTATTATCTATAGAATTTTGATTGTTTTTATCCAGTTAGTGTCTTAACTGTTTTTAACGCTCTCATCTCCTCCTACTTAGACTACTGTCTCTCGTTGTCTTCCTGGCCCTCTCAATACAGCCTCTCAGAACTTGAGCTTCTTCTTTAAAATCTCTCCTAATTCACCTTGCTTGTCATTTATACTTTATCTAATCATTCAACCATCTTGCATGTATGTCTGTGTAGAACACACTGTAACTTTGAAAAGTGCTATTTGAATATCATTATTATTATTATTATTATTATTATTATTATAATTATCATTATTATTATTATTATTATTATTATCATGCATCATCTGTACATCCCTCCTATTTGTGATGGGAGTATCCACAAGTGAATATCTTGTGAAAGAACATTTCCTTCTAGCTCCCTGAGGTCAGACCTGTCAGGTTTGGTGGCTGTGTGTCCAGGTGAGGGACAAGGAAGCTTCTGGCTGGTGTCCCCGGCAGCGTTGGAGCTGTGGCAGGTCAAGGTTGTCAGACCAGCAGGGGCCCTCATTGTGAGGGGAGCCTCCTCAACGTGGCGTTCTCCAGGTTGACCTGGCTAACAGACACGTCTTCAGAACCCAACACCAGTTTCCCATCCAACCGCCACTCCAGAGACGGTGATGGGTCTGCCCGTGCTGTCGCAGGGAACATTGAACCCAGGCTGCAATTCTGCTGCAGTTTTGAAGCGGGCAGGATCCTGGGAGGAGCTGTGAATACAGGGAAGGCGGAAAGACGACAAGCAGAGAGAATTTGGAGAAGTCAACTTACTTCCTTTTTTAACAAAAAACATTGGTTATCCACTACATCACCAAACTCAGGGTTGTTCCTGGTTTTGGGTCAATCTAACTTTGAATGTCGACCTTACAATAAGCTCTCAGAAATAAACAGAAAAGCAGAGCAAAAAACATAAATGAATAGATGAAACACGTATTCAGGTTTGAATAAAATAACCTGACATTTGCTCAATGGTTTTGAGTCAATCTTACTTAGAATTATTGATCAACACACTGATTTGTCATCTGTCTTAGATTGAGGAAACATTTAGGTACAAGCTCAGGTTTGTTTCCGGTTTTGAATCAACTTACTTTGAATGTCGATCTTGTAGACGTTAGACTTTTCAGCGCCAATGTCATTCGTGGCCTCACAGAAGAAGACGTTATTGGCGTTCCACAGCTGGATGGACAGAGAAGATCCATTCCCGATCTTAAGGATGTGTTCTCCGTGTATTCGGTACCAGGTGAACTCGCTGACAGCAGGGTTAGCATGACTGGTGCAGGTCAGGTTCAGGCAGCCTCCGTCTCTGGCTGGAAGACACGGGCTGCCGACAGCAGAGGTGTTCCTGGGGGCATCTGAGAGAGAACCCACCAATCAGAGCGCTCAGCTCCGATGTCATGTTGGTTAGATGTTGTGAATTTAACAAAATTTCAGGAGAAATACAAAAATATCTCCATCTCATCATTAATTCTATAGAGGACATTAACTTCTGTACTCCCCTAAATATCCTACTACACTTAAGTTATTCAGTACTACACTAATTATAGTAAGACACTGTAAACTGCTATAGAAATGTCTGTTTTAAAATAGAAGAAAATATACCAATGCTACCATGACTATTAAACTCATTTTCAAACATATAATTGCAATATAAAATAAGAACAATGACAAATATAACCGCAAGCAGTGATTAACAGGGTCCAAGCAAAATTAAAAGTCATGAACACACTAACGGAAAATATATAAATACAACATGTAATTGTCACATTTAAGGAAATATCTTCCACTTAAAAACCTGAACTGCCTGCTCATTCACATGGTCAAAATATCTATTGACAACATCCGGAAAACTCAAAGCACACATTTCTTCAGTGAACTAAGGGCTTTCTTCAAAGCATATACCTGAAAAATCTTTGAAATTCTGGGGAAATTAAACATTTGTAGTCAAGAACACTAATGGAAGAAATATAATTATGACCGAGTTAATAATGAAGGAAAAATGGTTGACGAAGAAGTTCTCCTTAATGCCATACTGTGTCTTGTCAGTCCGATTCGTGGAAACAAATGAGCCGTATTGTTGATTGCCTGAGGAATTTCAGGCGCTGTTCAATTTTGTGTTTCTTAAAAGATTGGCAATGTCCGAATGTCATGTTCAGCATGCTCTAATCAGGATACGATCTCCCAACCTTAGGATCACCAGTACAAGGCATTATCCCGTTGAACCGCTGACATTCCTGAACTGCATGAAGCCTCATTCACATGGTGAAAATGTCGATTGATAAGCACACACCATCAAGAAACCTCCAAGCACACAATCCACAAGAGAATTAAGGGCTTTCTTAAAAGAGTACAGATCTGAAAATTTGGGTTTATACTGTGGACGTTTGGCTTTTCTATGAAATTGTGGGAAAGGTAAACATTTTTAGAGCAGTAGACCAGGGTGAAAAAGATGCATCTGAATTTAGAGATTAATACGATGGAGGAATTTTAACTACAGTTCAATTTAGTAAGGAGAAATAAGGCTTTTTCATAATTTTTTTCAATAGTGCCAGCTTTGGGTGCAGTACCACAAATTTGGGTTTATGGGTAGTGGGAGTTATTGGTACCCATACCTGAAAATGTCGAGAGTTTTCGACCTGCGGTATAGGCTACAACAAAAAACTCAGGGTGTTCCTGTTGTTTTGTCAATCTAACTTTGAATGTTGATCTCACAATGAGCAGTCAGAGTGAACAAAAAAGCAGAACAAAAACTGAAATGAGGACAGATAAAACATATTCAGGTTTGAATAAAATAACCTTTTCATTTGCTCACTGGTTTTGAGTCAATCTTACTTTGAATCATTGATCAACACACTGCTTTGTCTTCTGCTTTAGATAGAGGAAACCTTTAGGTACATCACCAAGCTCAGGTTTGTTTCCTGTTTTGAATCAACTTACTTTGAATGTCGATCTTGTAGACGTTAGACTTTTCAGCGCCAATGTCATTCCTGGCCTCACAGAAGAAGACGTTATTGGCGTTCAACAACTGGATGGACAGAGAAGATCTTTTCCCAATCTTAAGGGTGTGTTCTCCGTGTATTCGGTACCAGGTGAACTCGCTGACAGCAGGGTTAGCATGACTGGTGCAGGTTCAGGGTTCAGGCAGCCTCCCTCTATGGCTGGAAGAACACGGGATGCCGACAGCAGAGGTGTTCCTGGGGGCATCTGAGAGAGAACCCACCAATCAGATCCAGCCCTGAGCTCCGGTGTCATGTTGGTTAGATGTTGTGAGTTTAACAAAACTGTTCTGAATACAATAAAAAATAGTAAATTAAATGAAGCATTAAAAGCCATTGTTTATCAACCCACTGCATTGTCTTCTTAGATCAAAGAAACTTTGAGGTTTATTAACAGAGAAGATCAATATAAAAATGTGTACATTGACTCACATGAGATACTGAGTTGGTGTCTCGTAGACGTCACAGTTTGGTTCCCAGATGGTATGTAGTAGGCTGCAGTGCAGGAGACATTGTTTCCATGGTGGAGGTGGGAGGCATGGAAGGTCAGAGTGGAGGTCACGGTATCGTTCTGCTGGAGCTGGGTGCCGAGCCCCAGGGCGGGGGTCCACGTCACAGTGGGAGGGTGGGAGTGACAGTAGGACGGGGGCAGAGCACCCAGCTCCACAGGTGTCCCCTCCACAACACCGGCTCCTTGGGGGTGGTCAAACGAGGTGCATCAGGGACCCCTGGGTACCAAATCAATTTAGAGCGGTTACTATGGAGACCCAAGCATTACCAGCATTCAGCATATATCTGAACCACAGTAAGACCAATAGGACTTGGGAGACATGTTTGTTTCAGACTGACACACATTGCACTTACCCTTGATTTGGATGTTCAGTGGGTTTATGTTAAAACTCCATTTTAATGGATTTCCAGCTCCACAGTCAATTTTATAAATATATGGACCAACTTCAAGTACGTTATTGAATGTTGTAGTACAGTTGTACGCTGTTAGATCTCCCCTGAATGTTGTAGCACTGATAGTTTCTTCCCCTTTTTTCCATGTTGGGATACATCCAGGATGTAGGTTGACTTTATACTTGTCCTCACGGTGAAGGAACAAGGAACGGAAACACAGGATCCACTGAGTGTCGTCACATCATGTGGAATTACGGCCTTAAAGACTTCAGAGCTCCCCCCATCACCTTTAAAACAAGAGGTTGATAAAATCAAAGACTCAGTCGATGCACAAACTTTGACAATATATTTTAATGCAACATTGAACTTCCTACAAAGCAAGATGATTTATCAGAATCAATAAATTATTATTAGTTAGTAATATTATTTACTAAGTTATTATTTATTATTATTATTATCATTATTATTATGTTTGATTTGTATGGTATTCTACTAATTAGTTTCAAAATCTTACGTTTTATAGTAAACACTGAGTAATTAAGAAGTATTAGCAGGGTACTGCTGGTATTGACAGATGATCACAGAGACTACTGCAGGTATTAACAGAGGATAACAGTGAATGCTCCAGGTATTATTTAACAGAGGACTTCAGAGGGTACTACAGGTATTAAGAGAGTACTACAGAGGGTACTACAGGTATTTTTAGAGTAATATAGAGGTTAAAAACAAAGACTACAGAGATAACTAGAGATAACTACAGTGCTACAGGTATTAAGATAGGACCCACTACAGGTATCAACAGAGAGGGTTTAGATGTTTACCTTGCAGGAGACTACAGAGCAGAAATAGTCTCCAGGATCCAGTCATGTTCTCCTCCAGAACTTCATCAGGAGAAATCCAAAAATCTCATTAACTTCTGTACTACACATAATATCATACAACACTTAAGATATTCAGTACAACTAATTATGGTAAGACATTGTAAACTGCTAAAGAAATGTCTATTTCACAATATCAGTAAATCTTCCACTTTCACCATGACTGATTAAACTAATTTCCAATCATATAATACCAATATTCAAAGTAGAACAATGATAATAACCATGCTCATTTGATGTTATACCTTTAAAGATAACATTTAATTGGACTTTTTCAACTCTTGAGAATTTTGGACAGAGATATAAACAGAAAAAAAAGATACCACCCTAACATTAACTAAAACAGGCATCGCTTGAATAAAACAAAAAATAATATCAATACATGAAATCAGTAATTATGTTCCTTTGTTCCATCAACCAGACATAGAGTTGACTTACGTGAGAGAGGTGAAGGACTTGATATGAAGTTTCTGAAGAGTAAAAGCTTCACTTTTTCTCTCCACGCCTTGGTGAGGTGAGTGAATGAGGAACTTATTAAAATGTTCATGAGACATAACCTAGAGCTGAGCCAACATACAGGAGGAAGACATAGTTAGAGATTAAAGGTTAAACAAAACCATAATCAACAAACATTTATACTGCACTGTATGACTAATGTTGATTAGTACATACTCTTAATACTGTTAATTGCTACTACTGTTAATAATGTTAACGCTGTTAATGCAGCTAATACTGTTCTCTGTTAATACTATTGATACTGGTCTCTGTTAATACTGTTATTAATATAAACACACTGTTAAAGCCGTTCACACTCTTCACTGGTATTACTGTTGATACTGACTTCTATTCATTTTGTTAATAATGTTAACACCGTTCATGCGGTTCTCTGATGCTACTTTTCTCTGTTAACACTGTTGATACTGTTCTCTGTTAATTCTCCTCACTGTTGATGCTGTTAATAATTTACTTTGTTAATACTGTTAATACTGTTGTTGATACTGTAGCGTCGGTCAGGAAGTGACGGAAGACCAGGTTCACTCTTTAGTTCAACTCTCGCGCCCCTTACACCGCACGACCACGAGAGTTGGTTTTTATTCCCGCACAAACATGACATGAACACGCTACACCTAACCACCGGAGACCTCTCTCCCAGTGACGGTGTCAACAATAATGAACTGACAATAATGAAATGAACAATAAAGCTAACAGAACACACAACCATTAAGATATCCCGAAACTATTAACCCCACTTAGCCCAAACACAGAACAACTTGAATAAACCCTTTTGTCAACGGACAACCCAATTCCAGAACCCCCCGCGGGCTCCTGAACATGGCACCCACACCCGTGATCGCCACACAGCCCCCACCTAAGGGGTCAGACGTCCCGACAACCCCATCATCTGTCACATAGTCTCTTAAGTGTTCAGGGGCCGGCGCCGCCGGTTCGGCCGCTGAAAACCCCCCAGGGGCAGCAGCCGCAGGGTCAACGGCGCCCCACGGGGAGCCGGCAGGGACAGAGGAGTCGCCAGGGGAACCGCGAGGCGTTCCTCCTTCCTCACCAGCAGCAACCGGGCGAGGGGGCGGTATGGCCGATAGTCTGTCCTGGTGTGCAACACCACCAGTCTCCCCCGAGCAACCGGGCACTCCGCAGCCGGTTACCACCACTCGGACCACTCTGTCAAGGATTTCCCTGGCCCCTGCCAATGGCTCCGTAGTTTGGGGCAGACCCCCCTCTTTCTGACAGGGCAGTACAGACCCCACACCCTGTCCCCGGGCTGTGAACGCTCGGCCCCGGCAGCGAGTGTCATAGCCCCTCTTCTGCCTCACCCCTGAGGCAGCCTGAGGCAATCCCTCAGCCTGTGGAAATAGTCCATAGCCACACACCCGGCGATCTCAGGCTCGGGCGGGGGGACCCGAAGACCAAGTCCACCGTGTCCCGGAGCTCCCACCCGACATAAAGGGCAGCCGGCGTGGCAGTGACTCGATTCCTGCACCGCCGTCCGATTAGGACCAACAGGCACCGAGGGCAGATGACGGTCCCAGTCCCGCTGGTGCTGGCTGGTGAGGATGGCGGAAGCTGGGTGGCCAGGGGCGGTTAAACCGCTCACAGCACAAACCCGTCACTTACTGAGGATGGACGGCGGCGTCCTCGTCTTGTGCACCCCCAGCCGCCGGCAGACCTCCCCAAGAGAGCCTGGGAACACGAAGTTCCCCGAAACGGGCAACATCTTCCTCCACCAGTCCTCTCCGCGGTGGGTGGCAGCGCTCTGATCCAGCACCACATACGCCTCTGGCCATTTGGTGAAGTAGTCCATGGCCACGAGGACGTAGCGGTTGCCAGAGTCGGTGACAGGAAACGGCCCCAGGACGTCGACCCCCACCCGTTCCATCGGTGCTCCCACCGGGTACTGCTGGAGCGGGTCGTGGGAACGCTGGGCAGGCCCTTTCTTCGCCGTACAAGTGTCGCAGCAGTGGACATGCAGCTCCACGTCCCGTCGACAGCCCGGCCAGTAGAACCGCCCCCGACGGCGATGTAGGGTCTTGGCGTTCCCATAGTGCCCCCGCCCACCGGAGCCGTGGACCAGCTGCAGCCACCTGGGGACGGAAGCACACGAGGCACCAACAGACCTGCAAGGATGTCGCCCATTCCCCCTAGGGTTCCCGCCAGCGCGGTGGACCAGTCCCGTTGTGGAGCTGGAAACACCCTCCACTGGGAGTGATGGTAGGCCTTCACTCTCAAGGCCCTCGTGCCGACACCTCCGGCAGCTGGGGCGCTGCCGCCGCCTCGCAGCCAGTTCCCTCACCAACGCCAGGGTCTCGTCGGGCCCGCTGCTGCTGCTCCAGCTGGCTCGCCGTCAGCAGGAGCCACTCGTCCGCCTCCCCCGATTGTCTGGAGAGCCGCCACCATTGGAAGACTCGTGGGCCCGCTCCTCTGGCGCAGGCAGTAACGACAACTCCAGGACTGCACAGGGTCGACGGAGAGTGCGTCAGCATTTGTTGTGGAGCCGCCCCGCCCGATGCTGGATCTCGAAGTCGTACTCCTGTAAAACTTCCAGCCATCGAGCCACCTGGCCCCAGGGTTCGAAAACTGAGGAGCCAGGTGAGGGACGCGTTATCGTTAGCGGATCACGAAGCACCATGCCTCCATGCAGGTACGGCCTGAAATGTCGCACGGACCAGAACCACAGCCAACAGCTCCCGTCGGGTTCACGCAGTAATTGTGCTCCGCCGACTGAGAGTGCGGCTGAAGTAGGCGACGGGACGTTCCCCCTCCCACCCCACTGGAGAGGACCGCACGACCCCCACGTTGCTGGCATTGGTGTCGAGGCCGAAAGGACGCCCAGCGTTAGGGTAAGCCAGAGGCGGGGGCCTCGGTGAGCACCGCCTGGAGTCGGCAAAGGCTGTGGCGCACGCGCTGTCCAGAGGTTACGGGCGGCCCGCCTCGGTTAAACGGTGAAGGGGCTGGCGACCGTAGCAAAGTCCCGGACAAACCGGCGGTATTACCCCGCCAGACCCAGAAGACTCTGCAGTTCTCTGGCGTTGGCGGGGGTCGGCCAGTCCGCCGCCGCCCGCTTGGCCGGGGTTAGTGGCTACGCCCCCTCTCATTCACCACGGTGCCCCGAAGAAAGAGTTTTTCTCTGGCCAGCAAGGAACATTTGGCAGGGTTCAGCCGTAAACCCGGCCGGCGGATGGCCCCAAGAAACCTCCCGCAGGTTCGCCAGCGCCCCGCCGAAATCACGTGCGTGCACCAACAGGTCGTCCAGGTACACGACACAGCCACTCCGGGGAAAGCTCGCCAGGACCCTCTCCATCATCCGCTTCGAAACGTCGCCTGCGCGTTGCCATAGTCTGAACGGACATGACGCGAAACTGCACAGGCCCCTGTCCGATGGGTGAACGCCGTTTTAGGTTTGGCTTCGGGCGCCACCTCCACCTGCCAGTAGCCGCTAGGCAGGTCCAGGGAGCTGAACCAGCTAGACCCCCCGATGTAGTCCAGGGCGTCGGTCAATCCGCGGAAGTGGGTAAACGAAATCCTTCGGTGACCTTGTTAAGGCGCCGGTATACCACACAGAATCTCCGCTTACCGTCTTTTCTTTTTACCCTGGACGGCCGGGGCCGCCCATGGGCTGGACGAGGCTCGATCACTCCCTCGGCAGCCATTCTCATGGACCTTGTCCTCTGCCGCCTGGCGTTTTGGCTAGTGCTAATCGTGTGGGCCGCAGGCGGATTGGTCCGAGCCAGAGCCGGTGTCGATGCTGCTAGTCAGTCTGCACCCAGCCCTGTCCTGCCTGCAGTCCTTCCACTTCCTTACACGCAGCCTACGCGAAATATGTCCCGAATCAGTACTCTCGAGTAACAGCCTCTCAGTCTCTTCGACTCTCACCGTTCGTACGAGGCCCAGCTACCACGCATCAGACGCTGCCACAGCGCGTCATTGACCCGGCCTCTCGGAGGTCTCAGGGAAAGAAGGCCGCGCGACAGACACGGGACCGCTGGGGAACTGCTCACCCCGGGACCATGATGCAATGACGTTACCGGCATATCTGTGCAAATGCTCAAACAAAGCATGAGCATCACATCACCAGGGATCACCACCCGACGCGGTCAGCCGACTTCCTTCTCCCTCATTCCGGTCTCCTGTCTCCCATAACGGTTCCATCAGCTAGGCGGCACGCCTGCGCTCGCCGTTGTCACAGCGCCGCCACGTCGAGGAGTATCAGACGGGACCGCCTCAGTACCCGCGAAAAGAAAGCACGCCCGAAGACGGAAACGCGCACACAGGGAAGATTGGGTCGTATTGCCTCTCTAGTGTGTCCTACCTAGAGGCCGTGCAGGGTTGGCCGTTGATCCGCACAGCGGAGGTAAAGACCCGCCAACCGAGCGCACTGACCGTGGAGAAGGGCAGGAAACCCCGAGCGGCGTTCCCCTCATGGGCGCTCGCCGCAGTTTTCGGCCGGACAGATGATCTGGCCCCTGGTGCGCGGTGTGCCGGCAGTCACGGCCCGAGATGGCCCGGTTCACCACACCGGAAACAGCGCCGGTCAGGCTCCGGACCCTTGGTCTGTCGTCGGGTGATGGACGCTTGCGGTGGACGCTGGGTCGGGGACGCTGGGGCGTCCAGGCCTGGAAACACTCCTCCTCGTCATCCTCGTTCCGCTCGTAAGTCCGCCCTGTCGTCGACCTGAGGTCGGAGGCACCGGACTGTTGGCAGGTCC
>OLKM01002491.1:43489-66877 GCA_900291075.1 Melanogrammus aeglefinus
AGTCCGGTTCAAGTCAAGCTAGAGCGATGTTGTTGAATGACTGAGCGGCAACCAGGCGCGTATTCTGTAGGCTCTTCTGAACGGTGAATAAATATGCCATTTAGGCTGAAGTGACTACCTTTCGTTCTACTTCACCACACCAGCGACGAAGAGTCACCACTCGATCCAAGCTTTACAGCGCTGTGTGTTTTAACCATCACTGATGTTGCGATTGTTGACGTTAAGGAAGGCAGCTTCCTCATACGCTACACTCAGAGAGATAGTTGGGACGGAGACGAGGAACTCGTTTTTGGCATGGTTTATTCATCTTCATCCAATGAGCATATTTCCGGAACTCAAACACTTTAAAATCAGCCCATATTTATGATATATTTTCTCAATACCATTTATACATTACGCTCAGCCGAGCTCTCTTAGAACTGCATTAAACATCCTGAACATGTGCTTGATTTGAACGCACCTTCATTTACATATTACAATTACAATTAGGGCATTTAGAAGACACTTTTATCCAAAGCGACTAACATCGGTTAATACACACATTGACACATAAGGCGCAAGCCTTGTGTGTATGTGTATATATATATATAAAACAACTGTGGACATATTTATACATTTCCCTTAATAGCGATATTCCTAAATTGTCAGCATTGCACCTTGAACGCACCTTCATTTACATATTACAATTACAATTAGGGCATTTAGCAGACACTTTTATCCAAAGCGACTAACATCGGTTAATACACACATTGACACATAAGGCGCAAGCCTTGTGTGTGTGTGTGTATATATATATATATATATATATATATATATATATATATATATATAATATATATATATATATATATATATATATATATATATATATATATATATGTATATATAAAACAACTGTGGACATATTTATACATTTCCCTTAACAGCGATAATCCTAAATCGTCAGCATTGCAAAGTTGCATTTTCCCTGTTGCTAAATATCGATGTGTTATTCACAAATTCAACCACAAGTTTAATACCCACGCATATATCTCTTTATCAATTCGCAGTCCTCCATTGTCTTCAAAACATTTCATCTCGCTGCAACCATTTTCAGATTCTATGTGAATAGGTCTTACTGAGTTAGGGGTCCTCTCGAGGACCTTTAAGCTCTCCTAGACTTAGGTGCTACTTTTGGGCCTAAAATACTTTGTGAATTGCTCTAATTTAAATCAATTAGGAGTCCCAAATTTAAGACTGACACGCCCAATATTTTTAGGGGTTTCTCCTAAATCAGCCACTTATGAGCTACTTTTAACCCTAAGATTCTTTGTGAATACGGCCCCTGGTCTAGCCCCTTACTCATCCGTCTAGCCCTTGGCTCATCCCTGCATCCCTTACCTCATCCAGGTAGCCCTTAACTCATCCCTCCGGCCCTTAGCTCATCCCTCTGGCCCTTAACTCATCCCTCCGGCCCTTAACTCATCCCTCCGGCCCTTAACTCATCCCTCCGGCCCTTAGCTCATCCCTCCGGCCCTTAGCTCATCCCTCATCCACCCCAGAGGAAGTGTAGGGGCCTCCGGGGCCCTGGGCCCCAGAGGGTCTCTGCCCCAGGATCTCAGATCTCTTTTTTCTTGGACTTCTTCTTCCAGTTCACTGTTGTGTACACCACATCACAGTCCTCCACCTGCCTGTCTGGTGCTGGGTGTGCTGCTTCCTCTGAATCCCGTTGGGTCAAGGCTGAGGAACCTGCTGCTGTTACAGCCTCCTCTCTCGGTCCAACAGCCCCTTCTCCCAGTCCAACAGCCCCTTCTCCCAGTCCAGCAGCCCCTTCTCCCAGTCCAACAGCCCCTTCTCCTGCTCCAGCAGCCTCTTCTCCCAGTCCAGCAGCCCCTTCTCCCAGTCCAACAGCCCCTTCTCCTGCTCCAGCAGCCTCTTCTCCCAGTCCAGCAGCCTCTTCTCCCATCCAGCACCTCTCCTGCTCCTACAGGCTCCTCTCTCGGTCCCACCGTGTTCATCAGTGTATCAATATTAGCATAGATGTCCTCCCCACTTCTGAAGAACAACCTGAGTGATATATATATATATATATATATATATATATATATATATATATATATATATATATATATATATATATATATATATATATATATATATATATATATATATATATATATATATATATATATATATATGGATTTACTGATGGGGATGTCACCAGAACTTCAAACTTTTCTCTCTGACACACAAACACACACACACACACACACACGCACACAAACACACACACACACACACACACGCGCACACACACACACACACACACACACACACACACACACACACACACACACACACACACACACACACACACACACACACACACACACACACACACACACACACACACACACACACACACATTTTGAAATATTTTACTTATTTCATTGGAGCTCGAATTTAAGGGAGCTCAACTCCTGCTAGCTCCCACCTAACCCTGGTTTAGGTTTAAGTTTAGGGTGGCCTTGGGAAAGAGAGATAGGGTTAGCGTTACCTGGATAAACATAGGGTTGGGTTAGGGCAACCTCTTTACATATAAGGTAAGGGTAACCTTGTTAAAGATAGTGTTAGGGTTAGCTTTTCACATATAAGGTTAGGGTTACCTTATAGTGTAAGGATTAGCTTCTCACATATAAGGTTAGCGTTACCTTGGTAAAGGTAGTGTTAGGGTTAGTCCGCTGTTGGATAGTTTTCAGAAAGGGTAACCTGGGTAAAAATAGGGCGAGGGTTACCTGGGTGTTCTCTTGGTGGGATTGAGCGTTGTTGATTAGAGCATTGTTGCCGAGTCTTGTTTGGTTGGCCATTTTCCAAGCGCTGGAATGTTAACAATAGGGAAGAAGAAGAAGAGGTTAGGGAAAAAAAGAAGCTGACCGTTTTTGATTGACATTGTGGTTGGCACATTTGATCCCACTGCCAGACAGGGAAAGTGGTTTCACTTCAGATAATGAACTCGGTGTGACTGAATGCTAATTGTTCAATAAGGACAATGATTGAATAATCAGTGAAGAAATGTGTGAAGAAACGGACATGCTTACAATCACTAGCTAGCGGTCAACGTACCTTGCGGCACACACTATTGCAAACAGCAAACCCGCGGCTAGCACCCCAGTAGCAGCTATCCAGGGCAGTTGGTCTGTGTCTGAAAAGGTGGCATCAGGATTTTGAGATTGGATCAATCACTGCATTTTAAGAATAAATTGTGCTTATCAATCACAAGTCATTAAGAAAATCACAAAAGGAAATATCTTACAAACCTACCAATTGGCGCAGTCCATCAGAGTGGTGACCGAGGAGCTGATCTACCCATCCCTATATTTTGTTTATAATAGGGGTTGGCTTATCAGTGTGCATCTTTAGATTGGTTTTCTATTAGGAACTATTGCGTGGGCCATTGGTTTACTTTAAATTACTCCGCCCTCCCCTTTACTAATGGGGTTCCTCAAGGCTCAGTCCTTGGCCCTTATTTATTTTCCATATATATTTTAAAGCTTTGTCAAATCTTTCATCAGTACATCCGTTTGTATTTATATGCAGACAACTGCCAGACCAATTTCTTCTTTGACTACACTTTAAAGTTGTTAAATGCTTTCTTCCGCTAAACTCAGATCAATTGGAAGCCATTACCATAGGGGCAGGCGAGAGAGCACTTCTCCTCACGGTATCCTGTTGCATCAAGCCCCACTGCAGAATTGTTGGTGTCATCTTTGCTAACAACTTCAACCGCAAGAAGGTTGAAGTTGTTTAGCAAAGATGATTGTGTTTCTGCAACTTAAGTATTATCTTATAGAATTTTGATTGTTTTTATTCCAGTTAGTGTCTTAACTGTTTTTAACGCTCTCATCTCCTCCTACTTAGACTACTGTCTGTAACTCGTTGTCTTCCTGGCCCTCTCAATACAGCCTCTCAGAACTTGAGCTTCTTCTTTAAAATCTCTCCTAATTCACCTTGCTTGTCATTTATACTTTATCTAATCATTCAACCATCTTGCATGTATGTCTCTGTAGAACACACTGTAACTTTGAAAAGTGCTATTTGAATATAATTATTATTATTATTATTATTATTATTATTATTATTATTATTATTATTATTATTATTATTATAATTATCATTATTATTATTATTATTATTGTCATGCATCATCTGTACATCCCTCCTATTTGTGATGGGAGTATCCACAAGTGAATATCTTGTGAAAGAACATTTCCTTCTAGCTCCCTGAGGTCAGACCTGTCAGGTTTGGCTGTGTGTCCAGGTGAGGGACAGGAAGCTTCTGGCTGGTGTCCCCGGCAGCGTTGGAGCTGTGGCAGGTCAAGGTTGTCAGACCAGCAGGGGCCCTCATTGTGAGGGAGCTCCTCAACGTGGCGTTCTCCAGGTTGACCTGGCTAACAGACACGTCTTCAGAACCCAACACCAGTTTCCCATCCAACCGCCACTCCAGAGACGGTGATGGTCTGCCCACGCTGTCGCAGGAACATTGAACCCAGGCTGCAATTCTGCTGCAGTTTGAAGCGGGCAGGATCCTGGGAGGAGCTTTGAATACAGGGAAGGGGGAAGACGACAAGCAGAGAGATTTTCAAGAAGTCAACATACTTCCTATTTAACAAAAAAAAGTTATTACTACATCACCAAACTCAGGGTTGTAGCCTAACTGGTGTTTAATCAATCAAACTTTGAATGTCGATCTTACAATAAGAGGTCAGAGTCATCAAAAGAGCAGAATGAAAATTTAACTGAATGGAAAAAACAAATTCAGGATTGACGGTTGTGTTGAAAAGAATAAACTTTTCATTTGCTCACTGGTTTTGAGTTAATATTACCTTGAATGTCGATCTTGTAGACGTTAGACTTTTCAGCGCCAATGTCATTCCTGGCCTCACAGAAGAAGACGTTATTGGCATTCCACAGCTGGATGGACAGAGAAGATCCAGTCCTGATCTTAAGGATGTGTTCTCCGTGTATTCGGTACCAGGTGAACTCGCTGACAGCAGGGTTAGCATGACTGGTGCAGGTCAGGTTCAGGCAGCCTCCCTCTATGGCTGGAAGACACGGGCTGCCGACAGCAGAGGTGTTCCTGGGGGCATCTGAGAGAGAACCCACCAATCAGAGCGCTCAGCTCCGGTGTCATGTTGGTCAGATGTTGTGAATTTAACGAAACTGATCTGAATACAATAAAATATAGTAAATTAAATGAAAAACAGGAAGCATTAAAAGTCGTTGTTTATCAACACATTGCTTTGTCTTCTTAGATCAAAGAAACTTTGAGGTATTTTTACCGAGAAGATCAATATAAAAAGTTAATAAATAATAAAATGTGCTTTTCGTTGAAAAGGTAGAACATTGACTCACATGAGATACTGAGTTGGTATCTCGTAGACGTCACAGTTTGGTTCCCAGATGGTATGTAGTAGGCTGCAGTGCAGGAGACATTGTTTCCATGGTGGAGGTGGGAGGCGTTGAAGGTCAGAGTCTGCTGGAGCTGGGTGCTGAGCCCCAGGGCGGGGGTCCACGTCACAGTGGGCGGGTGGGAGTGACAGTAGGACGGGGCAGAGCACCCCAGCTCCACAGGTGTCCCCTCCAACACCGGCTCCTTGGGGGTGGTCAAACGAGGTGCATCAGGGACCCCTGGGTACCAAATCAATTTAGAGCGGTTACTATGGAGACCCAAGCATTACCAGCATTCAGCATAATCTGAACCACAGTAAGACCAATAGGACTTGGGAGACATGTTTGTTTCAGACTGACACACATTGCACTTACCCTTGATCTGGATGTTCGTGGGTTTTCTTTAAATTCATATCTTAATGGATTTTCACAGTCAATTCTAAAAATATATTGAACAACTTCAAGTACGTTATTGAATGTTGTAGTACAGTTGTACGCTGTTAGATCTCCCCTGAATGTTGTAGTACTGATAGTTTCTTCCCCTTTTTTCCATGTTGGGATACATCCAGGATGTAGCTTGTCTTCAAAACCGGTCCCCACGGTGAAGGAACAAGGAACGGTAACACAGGATCCATTGAGTGTCGTCACACTATCTGGTATTAGGGCCTCAAATTCTGCAGCGTTAGACCCAGCACCTTTAAAACAAGAGGTTGACAGATCCAAAGGCTCAATCGATGCACAAACTGTCAAAATATTTGAATGCAACATGAATTTCCTACCAAAACAAAATAATATATCCTACTATTAATATTAATTAGTGATATTACTCTTAAGTTATTAGTTATTTATTATTATTATTATTATTATTATTATTATTATTATTATTATCATTTATTATATTTGATTTGGATGGTGCATTTCAAAATTCGAAGTTGTTATTCTCAAGTTTAAGTAATCACCTAGTAATTAAAAAATAGTAGCAGAGTACAACTGGTATTGACAGATGAACACAGAGAGAACTACAGGTATTGACAGAGGATTACAGTGAATACTACAAGTATTAACAGAGGATTACAGTGAATACTCCAGGTATTAACATAGGACTACAGATGGTACTTCAGGTATTAAGAAAGTACTATAGGTATTAAAAGAGTACTACAGGGCACTACAAGTATTAGAGTGCTACAGAGGGTACTACAGGTATTAAGAGAGTACTATCGGTATTAACAGAGGCATACAGAGAGTACTACAGGTATTATGAGAGTAATATAGGTATTAACAGATGACAAAAGTAAGTTCTCCAGGTATTATTAGAGTACTACAGAGGGTAAAAACAGTACCAAAGGTATTAGAGAGTGTACTACAGAGATAACTTCAGTGCTACAGGTAATAAGATAGGACCCACTACAGGTATCAACAGAGAGGGTTTAGATGTTTACCTTGCAGGAGACTACAGAGCAGAAATAGTCTCCAGGATCCAGTCATGTTCTCCTCCAGAACTTCATCAGGAGAAATACAAAAATCGTATTAACTTTCAAAATACCAGTGAATCTACCACTTTTACCGTGACTACTTCAACTAATTTTCAATCATATAATACCAATATTCAATGAAAAACAATGATAATAACCTTGCTCATGTGATGTTACACCTTAAAAGATAACATTTAATTCAACCTTTTCAACTCTTGAGAAGTTTAGACAGAGATATAAACAGGAAAACAAAAGATAACACCCTCCCTTTAACTAAAACAGGTATTGCTTGAATAAAACCAAAAATAATATACATCAATACATGTAATAGACATTAGACATGTAATACAACAGTAATGATGTTCCTTTGTTCCATCAACCAGACATAGAGTTGACTTACGTGAGAGAGGTGAAGGACTTGATATGAACTTCCTGAAGAGTTAAATCTTTACTTCATCTTTCTCTCCACGCCTTGGTGAGACGAGTGAATGAGGAACTTATTAAAATGTTCATGAGACATAACCTAGAGCTGAGCAAACATACAGGAAGAAGATATAGTTAGAGATTAAAGGTTAAACAAAACCATAATCAACCAATATTAATACTGCACTGTATGACCCTGTTAATTGTTAATTGTTGTTGCTGTTCTCCGTTAACACTGGTCTGTTATTATTGTTAATAATGTTAATAGTGTTAATGCAGCTAATGCTGCTCTCTATTAATAGGCCTACTATTGATACTGCTCTCTGTTAATAGGCCTACTGTAACTAATGTAAACACTATTAAAGCCGTCCATACTGTTCACTGGTAATACTGTTGATACTGACAGTAATTTTGTTAATATTGTTTACACTGTTTATGCGGTTCTCTGTTGATACTTTTATCTTTCATCACTGTTGATACTGTTCTGTTAATATTGTTGAACTGTTCTCTGTTAATACCCTTCACTGTTGATTATGTTCTTAAACTATTGGAGAGGGTGAAGATTGAAAGAGTAAACTTAACATAATTGAATGAAGGAGGACCACTAAATTGAAGTAATGACATGTGTAGATCAGCAGCATCAGTAACACAGTAAGTGGATGATGGATATATGTTATGTAGTGGTGTAGAGTCGACAAAGCAGGCTAATGGAACAAAAAACGGAAGTAATGGAACTGCAAAACGGAAAGCGAGTGCACTGGGGTCGGGCGCCTTGAAGACTGCGTCATTCAAAATGGCAGCTTCTGGAAACACATGACCCAGGTGCTTCCACCTCTCCGTAATGAGCCACTGGCTCCTCCCACGACCTCCAACACATGAGCAGGGGACCCGCCCCCAGTCTCCTCGAGCCACAGGGTCGGTACAAGTGCTAGTAGGCCTACTGCTGTTAATACTTTTCCGTTAATACAGTTTATACTAATCTCTGTTAACACTGTTCCCTGTTAATACTAATCACTGTTAATACTACTCTGTTGCTACCATTCCCTGTTAATTATGTTGATCCTGCTCTTTTTATACTGCCTGTAGCAAATGTCCATGTTAAACTCTATAGGTAACTGCCCCACCCCAGCTAGGATGCTGCCCCACCCCACCTAGGTGATTTATGTTGGGCTCCTTCAGACAAAAGACGTAGGGTGGTGGTGGTGTTGAAAACATGGTTTATTGGACAACTGTGATAATGAACAGAAAGCTAGGGTGACTCAAGTGCAAAGCAAAAGCAGGGTAAGTTTTAAGGTATTTATTCCTCAGACAAATAAAGTTCCAGTAAAGCTCAGAAGATCCAAAAACATAAATTCAGTCCAAAAATTCCCAAAAGCAAAAAACACAAAAACTGAGTCCCAGAATCCAAAAAGACAAAGCACATGGACAGTAAATCCGAGGGGTGAACCAGGGGGCAGGTAAGTCTGCTTAAAAAGAGACATAATTAGATGGAAAAAACACAGAGGACAGAAAGTCAGAATTGGCGGCATATAGTGGTCTATAACAAAAGTCCGACATTGTGACAAAGGGTGCTCCCCTGCAGATCTCCCCGAGTGCGAGTGGAGACGGCTGGTTTAACCTGTGTGTGCACACTGATTACTCAATGTGCAACAGGTGTGCAGCCTCACCAGCCCCAGAGTCTAATCAGGCTCCGCCAGTTTATACTGTTCCCTTCGGAAAATGTTTTCTGTCGATGAGGTCATCTGTTAACAAGTTAGTACGTTTATGGGCACAGCTTAATTTGATTAAAGCTAGTACGACTATGCTCCTCAATTGGACAACTGCAATCAATGCTGTGTCTCAAATCGCGCACTTCTACACTTATACTTAATATTTTGAGTACGCAAGTGCGTTCACACTGAGCAGTACATTGGCGCACTCAAACGGCCATAAAATTGAGTGTGAATCGATGGATACTTTCCACACTTAACGGCCGCCATCTTGGTGACGTAGATGCCGCTACGTCTAGAGCTACGTCGCTAAACGGAAGATACGTCACTACTTTTCAAATGGCGGCGGTTGGTTGGTTGCAATCGGCGTTAAAAAGTAGTAGAAGAAGAAGCTGTCGAGTCACCCTGTGCTGTGTCTGGAAGACACTATAAGGAAAGCCCAAGCAAATAAAGAGCAGGTTAATGCTGTTTTCTTTGACATAGAAAAAGCATATGATATACTATGGCGTGAGGGGCGGGCTCCTTATTAAGTTAAAAGCAATGGGAATAAGTGGCAGACTGTATAATTGGGTCATGGACTTTCTGTTAAACAGAACCATTGAGGTGCGGGTTGGACAATCACATTCTAATATTTATCATGTGGATAATGGTGTCCCTCAGGGCAGTGTATGCAGCCCTCTGCTGTTCAGTATCATGATTAATGACATTTTTTCAGACATGGACGTTAATATTGGAAGATCTTTGTATGCAGATGATGGAGCACTGTGGAACAGGGGGCGAAATTTAGCTCATATTAGTCAGAAACTCCAGGCAGCAGTTAGTATTGTAGAGAATTGGGGCATTAAGTGGGGCTTCCATTTCTCAGTGGAAAAGACACAGGTTATTTGCTTTACCAAAAGAAGAATTGTTCCCCCTGTACATATTACTCTGTATGGACAGCCACTCAAACAAGTTGAGGTAGTGAGGTTCTTAGGGGTTTGGATGGACTGGAAGCTGACTTTCAGAGATCATATTCAGAGAATTGTTGTTAAGTGTAAAAAGGCAGTAAATATACTCAGGTGCCTAGTGGGGAGCGACTGGGGTGCCACGATGATGTCGTTAAAACATGTATAATATTGCACTTATCAGATCTACTTTGGATTATGCGTGCATTGCGTATAGATCAGCGGCAAAGACACATTTGATGAAACTTGATGTAATTCAAGCACAGGCCTTGCGCGTGTGCAGTGGGGCATTTAGGACCTCATCAGTCCCCGCTCTCCAGGTAGAATCAGGGGAAATGCCCTTGGTTTTGAGGTGTCAGCAGTTGGCCATGGTGTACTACTACTCAAGAACACAGGACTTTTTGTTAGGATTTAGTTAATGCTACTCACATAGAGTATTATTTATTTTTTATTTTTTTTCCTTTATTTTCCTCAATTATTATTATTCTTTTTCTTTGTCACTCCTCCGTTGAAACTTCATACCCGTAGTTATGTAAATGTCCAGTTGGTGGCGGTCAATGCAACCGTGTGTATGCCAGCCACCAATAAACCCCACAAGAAGAAGAAGAAGAAGAAGGACCTGTCGAGTCATTTCCGGTAAGTGCGCAGCGGCAGTGTTTGATTTGAGACGGTAAAGCTTGTCAAAATTTGCGCACTGTGCAACTAAGTTCACTGAATTGCAGTGTACTGTAAAGCAGTGCACTTAGAGAAGTGCGCGATTTGAGACTGCGCGATCTAACGGTGTGGCAAGGAATACATGACCGCAGGATCTAAAGAACTGCAAGAATGCATGGGAAGCAGCAACAAACGTGAGCGTCATCATGGGCAGGTGGACGCAATGTTCCGCCTGAATCTTTACAGACCCGTTTATTCAACTGCGCTCAAAACCACACAACATCACAGACAATAGCATAGAAAACACGGTAAAGGTGGCGTGAGAACAGCTGTCCCCCTCAAGTCGTCACAAGATGACTCACACACACCAAACAGGGGAGAACTACAGGATGCCACAACAAAAAATTTTGAGCATGTAAGTTAGTAAACATAAATCATTCAATAAAGGCAGCCACGAGCACGAGAGTCAGTACGGGGTTGGCCCGGGCCATCGGAGTCTGTAAGGAACCACCTGGACGGACGGTGAGGAAGGAGGATGAGGAGGGACGATGAGGAAGGATGACGTGGAAGGACGATGAGGAGGGATGAGGAGGGACGGCGAGAAGGGATGACGTGGAAGGACGATGAGGAGGGATGACGTGGAAGGACGAGAAGGACGATGAGGAGGGATGACGTGGAAGGACGATGAGGAGGGATGAGGAGGGACGGTGAGGAGGGATGACGTGGAAGGACGATGAGGAAGGATGATGAGGAGGGATGACGTGGAAGGACGATGAGGAGGGATGACGTGGAAGGATGACGTGGAAGGGCGATGAGGAAGGACGGTGAGGAGTGGGTAATAGCTGCGGGGGAGGGGGTCAATGAGGGGCGAAGGGAGGGTTGAGGGAAGGGGAGGGAGGGGGAAGGGAAAGGGGTGGCTACCCAGAGAGGTTACTAGCACATCACGGGTAGCCGCTAGGGCCGAGGGGGGTCCAGTCAAAAATGGGGGCGTGGTTGGGGAAAGGGAAACCGTGATCATAGCCCGGGGCTGGGGGCACTCGTTGGTCTCTCTGGTCTCCTTGGTCAGGCGGTGCGGTGAAGTCCATCAGGGGCATGAGGGGCGTGGGTCCGGAGTTGGGAGGGAGCTGGGGCTCCTCCTTCTGGAGGGCGGCGGTGATGAGACGGGAGCAGAGTGTGCGGGCGCAGGGGATGCAGCAGCACCCGCAGCATACCAGGATTCCGGCGAAGCAGGTCAGGGACGACGGAAGGGCCATGAGCAGGCCCTTCCACTTCCCGAAGATGTCGGTCATCCACCTCTCTATGGGGTTGTCAACCCCAGAGTCCTCTGCCATCTGGATGGAGAGGGCTCGAAGACCAGCCAGGGCTCTAGTCACCGAGCCATCAGGCGCTGTGTTGTTGGGGATGAAGGTGCAGCACTGTGCCCCAAACATAGAACAGACCCCCCCCCTTTCTCGGCCAGTATCATGTCTAGGGCCAGACGATTCTGATCAGCCATCAGGGAGGTGGCAGCCAGTTGGGAGGCTAAACCTTCCACCGCGTCACGAGTGAGGTTGGACAGACGTTGGACATTATAGTGAACATAGTTAATGCGATCCACGTTCTTGTTAGGGGTGATCGGAAATAGGGCTGCAATGATGGGCATGTTTTCGAAGCCCGCGGCCACCTGGTCTGCTAGTTTGAATTGTTTGGGGACCTCTCGCGGGATGTCTATGTTGTCGATATACGTGGGCGTGTTCTTGGACAGATCAAAGTGATCGGCAATGGAGCGGCTGTATCGGGGGGGCAGAGAGATTACTGGGCTCAGTCGGGCCCAGAGTGAAAAGAGCGACGGGCATTAATAGGCGCACTATAACGCAGGTTCCGGACCATCGAGCCGGGAGGCCCAGTCTAAGGGTGCCAATTGTTGGCTTGGGATTGATGTTGGGGCGGGTTGTTGGAGTAGAATTGAGTTTGCTTTATCCAGCAGGGAGAGCTATAGGGCGAGGGAATTGTTGTTGTGTCTTTATCCAGCAGGGGGAGCTATAGGGCGAGGGAATTGTTGTGTCATTATCCAGCAGGGGGAGCTATAGGGCGAGGGAATTGTTGTTGTGTCTTTATCCAGCAGGGGGAGCTATAGGGCGAGGAAATTGTTGTTGTCTTTATCCAGCAGGGGGAGCTATAGGGCGAGGGAATTGTTGTTGTGTCTTTATCCAGCAGGGGGAGCTATAGGGGCGAGGTGGGGGTGACTTCAGAAGGAGAGGAGCCTATGGAGAGGAGGTATAGGGATGGTTACTGTGACGTCAGACGTCCACTTCCGTGTCCAATCGCTAAACCGTGTCCATTCGCTAACAACGATGGCTACAGCAGCGCAGGAACCGGTCACGTTCTATACAGTGACGGCATACTTAACCGACATCCCAAAGTCTGTCCAAAAGGGTCTTAACTCTTACAATTCGAATCGGGTAGTATCAGTACTAATGTCAGGTGGAAGTCTGACAGGGAAAGTCCAGGCGTCAATGAAAAAAAAAAGCTACGATGTTGAGGTGAGAAAGTAAGGGTGTTGATAGCTAATGTCAACACAAGGGCTGTCTTTTAGCCGTGTTGGGGTTTGGGTGAGGGTTATCTAGATTAGTTGTTTTCAGCGTAATAGCAACATACAACTTTAAAACATAGCTAGACAGGTTAGTGAATTTCGCATTGGAAGCTAGCGATAGCTATCTAATGTAAACACAGGGTGTGCGTTGCTGATAGTCCTTAGGGTTTGAATGAGGGTTAGCTAGTTGAGTTGTTTTCACTACTCGAGTACACGTTGAGGGGACAGGAGGTGAAGGCAAGTACCTGCTCTTGTGCTATCGGGGAGGGCCAAGTGTCACACCATGTAGCAGCCCTGCTGATTTGGGCTGAAAAGAACCTAACCCGCACGGATGTCGAGTGTGTGTGGAAGAGGGCCCCAGCACCAAAAACAGATGAGGTCACAGCGAAGAGGGTGTCTGTGATTGCACCTTCCACATCTCAAGGTCAGGTTTTCTTTGAATACTAAAAGCTACGCCCTGTCTGGCTTTAGTGTTATAAATGAATGGTGATGCTACTGACAGCAGGTATGTGAGATAGGAGATGGTTTCAAGTGAGAACACTATAATCTATTATTTCAGCGGGAATTAAACGACCTGTCACCCAGGAGGACAGAGAATGGACACTGAACTCCTTGGCACAGCTGGGCCGTTTTACAGGTCTTGGTTGGATTCTGGCACCAGAAACACCTCAGGTTTGACTTCTGTCCTTTTTGAATGTATTTTGTTTGTACTGTGTTGCCAAACAGCATATGTGGTCCATGACTTACTGAACATCATTAACCAACATTTTCTGTCTAATTTCATGATATTTGTCTGTTTTACTTAGACCGTCCCTATCAAGACTTTTGATGGGGTAGTGACCAGCTCAGGTTATGGCCATGCAGAGGACAAAGCTCTGTATGTGCTTTCATCGCTTGCTGTCAGCCCACAAGAGAAAGAAGCCATTGAGAGAGCCACAGTTGGGCAAACTAAGAATGCCTTATGGTGATACATACAAAGATAGTCTCTATTGATTTCAGGTGTATGGTATTGACTAGCTTTCTCTCCATTAGTGCTGGAAACATCCCTGTGTGCTACATGGTCAAAATGCACCTGTGTTGCAAGTGGCATGAGGTTAACTGTTATGGTTTTCTTTTAAACAGGATGGCATATCGCCACAAAAGAATCACAGCCGGCAACTTCGGTTTGGTGTTGGCAGCATTGAAGCGGAACTCTTACCCACCTTCCTTATTCAAAACCCTGCTTGGCCATATACAACCTCAAACAAGGATCTCATGTAAGTGGTGGGCACTAAAGTGTTTTTGAATTGAAGCATACTTCCATATTATACATATAATTGTATGCATTTGAAAATACATGAATATATAAATTAATATTAATAATAATACTATGTCAATGTTATGCCTAGAGTATAGGAATGCATACTACGTCCAGTCAAATTTTGTAGGATGCAAAGCCACCACTTTTGTGTCATTTAGAATGCGATACGGAATGCAGGGATAGTCTTCACGATTACACCTTTTTCCTTCCCTGCCCCCAGGCTTGTGATTGGGGAATCCTCCATGAGCCAAAGGCAAAGCAGGAATACATGGAGCACACTGGTGTGACTATCCAGGAGAGGGGAGTGTTCCTTTCTGACAGCGGCCTGCTCGGTGGCTCTCCAGATTGGACGGTGGCTGATGACTTCATCATTGAGGTGAAATGTCCCTATTCAGCCAGAACCAAGACCAACCTGCAGGCAGCGGAGAGGAAGGACTTTTTTCTAGAACTGGATGAAGTCACTGGCTTACTGAAGCTCAAGCAAACACACAACCACTGGCATCAGATTCAGGGCAATCTGCATCTGACAGGAGCCAACAATTGTCATCTTGTGGTGTGGACTCCTCTTGACCTTGTTATCCTGCTCATCCCTAAAGACCCAGCATGGGCTAGCAACATTAACATTCTGGAAACATTTTATAAGGATTGTTTCCTTCCTCGCATACTTCTGCATTCATGACCTGTTCTAGTGAAGGATTTCTTTTTTCTGCAGCTTGCCGGGCCACCAAGGTATCTATCCTTTTGTTTTGTTGTACATTCTCATCACACAGTACATAACACACTACACATAGTCAGATGCCATTTACACTGATACGCCTAGTCTCCTAGTCTCTTTAAAAGGTCCCATGACATGTCATCAGGTGTGGTGTGATTAGCCGTTACGAGCTGTTTTGGAAATCTGCCCCTTATGACATCACAGGTGGGCGTGTCCACCTAGATGTATGACGGATAGATGAGCAACGTTTGCTGCAGTCTACTGTGTTGGCTGGTAGACTGATCTATCCAGCACACATCTAGGTGGACACGCCCACATGTGATGTCATAAGGGGCAGATTTCCAAAACAGCTTGTAAGCTATTCACACAACACCTGGTGCCGTGTCATGGGACCTTTTAAGGGTAAGGCCTCATTCATGTTCACTATTCATTCACTATATTATTGTTTTGTTACATTGTTTGTGTTAACAATAAACTGACTGGATGTGGGAGCAACTGTGTGAAGACTCTAAATTTGTCTGCTAGTTCAGCTTGTTTTGCACCTAGCCTGTCAAAGTTGTATGTCCAAGTAGTTCCCAACTGATGGTGGCTTAAACTGAATGATTTTGATGTGGACAGACAGAGATAGACACGAGTAAAACAATGACATATTATATTCATGCATATCTTCTTGAAGAATGGGCTTCTGTAAATTCACAAGACACATACTTTTAGGATCTTGTTGGCATGCTTCTTATGCTGGTACGGGATGTACATCAAAATGCCAAATGTTTTCAGACGTTGTATGGAACGCTCTACATGAATCCTTGCACAGGCAACGAGTCTGTTTTTTTTTTTACTTTCTCCACTGTGAAACTGTCCATTGACAAGGAACGGTTGGGATGTTCAGTTGACACTCCCCCAGGGCAAAATGTCACGAATAGTGAATCCCCTTATCTGCAATCACCATGTCACTCTGGTTCTAGCTGTTGGAGTACTCCGCGCAGTCAGCTCGTTATCGCCTTGGTACTTCCACCGTATAGGTCACTGGCGAAGGTTATAACTCCATTGGGAGCCACACCGATCAGAGCTTCAAGTGTGGTGCGTCCTTTGTAATGACTGGTACAGATGACTCTGGGTGTCCAGTCTTTCTGTATTGGAGACGGCCACTTCAGTGCAGTCAGCACAATCCGACAGTCGGGGAAATGGCTGGAAGCAATCTGGGAGGGATGTTTGGTTCTTTGAATCTTGAGGGGATGTTGTTTTCCATCATGCCAACATACAAAAATGTCATACAGTGCACTGCTGATTGTGGTGAAGATGTTTGGTGACTGTGGCACACGGCAGCAATTAAATCTTGTTGCAAGGTCTAGGGATGCCACAATTCAGTCTGAGCTTCATCAAAGTCAGGAGTAGCTGATCGATAAGGGGCATAATTTGGACATTCCAATTAAAGTGGTTACTGGAGATCAAATTTTGGAGAGAAGGGGCTTCCAAAAAGAAGACAGTGGCAGCATCTGTCAAGCCAGTGTAGTATTGTAAACTTTGTCAGGGGTGTGAGGAGATTTGACATGGTGAAAATGATGAATTTGTTTGTTTCTTGTTTCCATCATTATCCTTCGTTTCAGTTGGTCATTTTCTTTTCTGAGCAGATGCATTTCCCATTTCAAGGCACAACACACTTGAATGAACCAGGGGGTCTGTGGAGCAATGCCAAGGTGGTTTGGGCCTGGTCCAGCTGTTCCTTCATCCTCCACGCTCGCAGGGACCATTCTTTTTTTACTTTTGGTGGGGATGTGGTCGAGCATGAAGCGCTTTCCTGCATATCCCTCATGCAAGACCATTGTCAGGAATGCACCCACCACCTCTGAGTCTAAAGGAAAGTATGCCACCGTAGTTGCCATCAGGAAAATGCCACCCACAGACCCTGGAGTTGTAGTTCGGGGTGAACTTGCCACGCCTGCAAAAAAAAGAGAAGAAAATAAACTAACTAAGTCAATTAACATATTACGGTAACACTTTATAATAAAGTTCCATAATAAATAGCAAACTAGTCATCACCTAACCCTTTGTTAATATTTGTTAATTGTTACTAAAATATATATTTTAGTAACAAATAAAATATAATGGACTACATTATCACAGTGAGGCTATACATTATGTAAAACATAGTTTCAGATTTTTGAAACCGTTACCCTATTTGTGAAAATGCAATGCTGTCTGGACCCCATAAAAAGCATTTCAACGAAGAGCCTGTATTGCATTTTCACAAATAGAGTAAAGGTTTCACAACATCTAAAAAATCTGAATACTATTTTTTACATAATGGTATAGCCTCACTGTGATAATTTAGTCCAGATTGTAAAGAGGTCTAGGTGTAGTGGTTTTCAATCAGGACCGATTTAAGGACCAGCAAACTGCCGAATCGGATGCCAACTTTCAGCGTAGCTAGGTCTTACTAGAGTATAAAAGTCAGTCTCACTTCGAAGTCTAATGATTTCCTATGCAGCACAGACACTGGCTGTCTTCCTCTTAGCATATGGTAACATTACTGGTAGCAGTTCAAGAACGATAACGATAACCTTGAAAGCATTTTGAAGTGCTGACCAAAACAAACAAAGCTAGCACACTCGCTAGTAGTACCTTAGCTCATAACGTTTAGTAACCCACTTTGCCTGTTATTATTGTTTCTCATTTTGGAGATCCAACTTACCGTATCAAACTTCAGCCTCTCTTCTTCTCTCTTTTTCATCGAGGGGAAATCGGATAAAGAGAATTTTTGTTGTGTACGGCCGTTGCGGTTTATTGCGCAACACGGGGAACACAGCACTGCACCATTTTACTGTTAGAATGTTAGCGCAGAGTGGACACGAGTGGACACGGAGAGTGACGGTGTTTTGGATAATGATGAGTAGTGGACTAGCATCCGTATAACCAAGGTTTTGTTTTGTGGTTTTATCCCGGGTGGTATTGCGGGACAGGTCCTTGGGCGCAAGTCGACCGTTTGGGTAAGGTTAGAACTAGAAAGATAGGGTGGGGGATGGGGACTGATGGGGACAGGGAATTTTACACTTAATGTCAGGAGACTACAGAGTGTGTGACTGCTACTCTTATCAAATTGGTGAGGGGAACAGGCAAATATGGAAAACCAGAGGGAGTGACAACCACTCTACTGGATGGGAGAACTTACGAATTAGGCTCTCGGGTGAACCGTGTATGATGTAAGTATATCTAAAGATAAGAGATGAAGTTGGTCAAGCTTCTCTATCTTTCTGTCTGGGCTCATACAGCATCCTCACTGGCAGCACACACTTTCAACTGGATGGACGACACGCTTGTCCTCTAAACTAGCACAAAGGACACACTAGCGACACGTATTGGAGGCATACACCAACTTGAGAAACGCACGTGTTGTTCACAAATGTATGCGCGGCATCAGCTCTCTCTACGACGACAACGGATTACACATAGAAGTAAATACGTAGAGTCATACAGTCAGGACGCCCACTACTCCATGTGCAGTCAGGAGCTGCTCCTCTATCTTTGCGAAAGGCACTCTCACACACGCATCACACAGCCGTTTCTTCAGTTCCCCAAGCGCACACCACGCATGAGCAGACGCTACCAATGTGCCACACTGGCACCATGACTCACTGAAACGCACTAGCAGACTGAGCGTGGACGCACACTCACACACACATACACTTGTTGCGCGTGGAAACACAGGACGGGTGGGTCGTGAAGTCCTTGCTACTCTACTTCCCTGTGCTACGTCAGTTAATGTCTTGTTCGTACCAAGGATCCGCTGCGGGTCATTGTTGTTCATGCAACAGTGGACGTCTCCCGTTATTTAGGGCCTGTTTAGACGGCGCTCCCAGCAATAATAAGTGCGTACCAACGGAATTAGAATGGCGGTTCTCACAATTTACTATATCGTGACCTGACGGGCATTGTAGAATCCGGGTTCTCACAAGTTAATAATATCGTTACCCAACGGAATTAGAATGCAGTTCTCGACAATAAGAATTAATGTGTACCAACGGAAATTAGAATTCTCGGGTGCTCACAAGCTTAATAATATCGTGACCGAACGGAAATTATGATCCGGTTCTCACAATAAATATGTCGTGAGCCACGGGAATTAAATCCGGGGTCTCACGAAAATAGAGTTACGTAACCAACGGAAGTTAAGAATCGCGGTTTCAACAATAAATAATGTCGTTACCAACGAATTAAATCCGGTCTCACAATCAACTCCGGACTTGGCGGTTGAACAGAGAAGCCGTCTCCTTCCCGAAGGCGTAAGTACCTCGTAGCGTGCTGTGGCCTTCACAATGTAACCGGTAGGTGTGGTGGGCGGTCATCTGTCCTCCGCGGGGGTCCCGCAATCTAACCGGTCTTACCGTCTCACCTCCTTTATGGTGTCCTATAAAACTATCAGGAGCTTGGCGTTTTATCAATCGGGGTTCTGCATACCTTTTGTTTGATGGAGCTCCGGATGGTTAGAGACTGCAGGATCGGGGACTAAGGGCTGCGGGAGAGGTTCCGGGGAGTCCTCTCAGCTGGGTCGTCCAGTGTGGGGAAGTCGAGCAGGTCTGAGGGTCGAAGTCATCAGAAGGTTGCGGTTGTGCAAAATGAATGTCACGTCGGGGGGCGAGGGGTGGTCACCATTTGTTGAAAAGAACTTGTTGGTCTGGCCGTTGGCTGAACGGCTGGAGAATACTTGAGAGGAGAAGGGGGATGGACTTGATGTTCGTAGGTAAAAAATCCTCTGACTTATATCCAGGTAATACAAGGTTATATTGGTGACAGTATACTAATGATGAGCAGCAGTCTAAGAGGTAGGTGTCGGGTCTGAGAATACGGCTTAGCGCGGGCGCTGATGGATTCTAGCTTCGCTGTGGGGCAAGGTGGTGTTCGTAGCTGTCAAGTTCCGAAATATGAGAGAAGGCATGTAGCTTTAAACTGTAGTTTGTGCGCGTGAAGGCGGCTCGCCGGGACGAACCTGTTGGGTGCTCAGTAAAAAGTGGGTGAAAATGCATGTCATTGAGGCTATGCTGAGTGGAGTGACTTTACCTTTTGTGTAACCCTAAAACTTAAGTGGGCTGACTGTTGAAATAATTTACTGTTTGGGAACCTGTGTGGGCATCTGGCTTTCCCTTGGGAGAAGAGAGCTCGTTTCTTCCTGTGTTCGTAACATCTTTATGGTGGCAATGTTCCTTTCTTGACCTGGGGCCCTGTGTGGTTGTGGTAGTTAGAGCCTAGTTAGAGTGTAAGGGGCCTGGTTGAGTATTAAGGCCTATTAAGTGTATAGTAGGAATGTAAAGGGCTTCTTTAATGTTGGAATGTGAGAGCGGCTTAATTAGAATGAGAGGGCTTAATAGAATGTAAGGAGCTTAAATTGGAAGTAAAGGGGCTAATTAGAATGTTAAGGACCGATCAGTATCCTCGTTCAGTAGGTAAGGATGGCTACTGGCTAGGTAGGTAGGGTGGGTGGAGATGGTAGAGATAGAGTTTAGAGTGGGGAATCAACTGCGGTTTGTGCGGTGGTCTGTAATAAAATCCCACCAAAACAGAGACACAGGGTCCATGGTTTCCATAGGAGAGGCAATACCCGTCAGACAGTGGTAATTTTGTTCCGCATGGTCATGTGCGGGCGATTTTATCATTCCGCTCACTAAGAATCTCCAAGATGCGTGCAAGCGCGCAGTGTTATCACTGGAGAGAGATTACGACGCGAGTGGGACTGTCAGATGTGTTATTCGTCGGTGGAAGAGGCTGGCGCAGCAGTATTTCGGCACGGTCGTGCCTTTCGTCACACGCACCATCTCTGCTGCCTGCCCCGACCACGAGACGGGCATCCAGAGTTCGAGCTGGGAGAGGGGTGTGGCCGGACAGCCGCCAAGCGAGGCTGGCCTACTGGTAAGTCGCTCAGCTAATGTTTACAAGGCGGATGTCGATGGGCGAGCAGCGCTTCAAATCCTGAGTGTGAGTGAGCAGCGATTACAGCTGGCTGGTGCGTGGCTGGGGCGGTCCTCCGACCAGGACGACCAAAACGCCACTCACTTCCCTACGGCGGACAAGCTGGCGCCACCACAGTCTTCCATTGGGACAGGCGTGCACTGCATGCCCTTAATTTCGTACGTCCTCTTTGTCGACGTTCTCAAGGTGTCCGAAAAGTTCCCATTGAGGAGTCTGACATGCCGACTATTCCGACGGGCGATTGCAATGTTCCGAAATACGAAAACCATTGGTCGAAGTCGCGTTACGTCCGACTGCTCAGAAAAACGAGTCGCATTAGGGCCGGGGGACGTGGGGGCCATACGTCCGAAATAGGAAAAAGTTTATGACCTCGCTGCGCTCCCGTATCTCTCTCACTCTCACTTCTCTCCTCAACAGATTAAAGATATCTCTACAATAGTTAGAATAGACCAAAGTATGTGATTGCATACAGTCTGTTCGGCTTTCGCTTGCATCGATATTTAGATATGACTTACTCAGCATTACGTGCTTCTTGTGTTAGGGCGCACATGGTCTAATTTGCATACGTGACGATTGGCTGGCTCCCCAGCCATAATGTATAACATACTTTAATATCATTCTATCTGTCTATCTAGTTCAACGCTGTGGTCATTTCACTGTGATGTATTTCCATCCGACTGTTTTCTCCCTTGTTCTGGTCGCGGGAGTAGGACAGTGCGACTGAATGTCCAACCACACTCAACTCCTGAGAGGGTGAGTGTCGGGCTCACACAGGTATAGCTGGCTACAAGACCACACAGAACAGGGAGAAAACAGTGCTGAATGGGAAAATACGATCACATATAAAACTAGACGCCATGCGTTGATAGATAGACAAGATAGAATGAATAGATTAAATATGTCGATTGTATTGGGCTGTAGCGGAGCCAGCCATCCTGTGCGCGGTATGCAAATTAGCCTGTGCGCCTACCAAAAAGAGTAGATGTGAGAAGGTCATACTAAATACGGTCGCAAGGCGAAGCCGAACCAGTACTGTTGTCAATCACTACTGTTTGGGATCATATCTAACTGTATGTGTAAAGAGGCTATTCTTTAAATCGGTGTGAGAGAGAGAGTGAAAGATGAAGTGTGAAGTATGGATGGGTCGAGCAGAGTATATAAAGACCTCTTTTTCCTATTCGGCGTATTGTGCACCGTCGGCCTAATGGCGCCTCCGTTTTGAGAAGTCGGGACAGGAACGGAGCCTTCCGACCAATGGGTTTCGTTTTGCGGAACATTGAAACCGTCGAATAGTGGCGAGGTCGAGTCTAATGGGAAAATCTGTTGCGGAAGCAGGCAGACGCGGAACAAGAGCGTCGAATTACGAGCAGGCCCGGGACGCACCGCCCACACAAACACCTGCCAACACAGCGATACCGCAGTACCCTGGACTGGTGCTCAATGACAATCAATCACGAGGGAGTAAGATCGAAAATTCAGCCGGCTGATTCATGACGCAGCCTATCGAAGGCGGCCGGGGGCTACCGGTGACGTTGCGCGAACACCTTCATGGAGAAGTGAGTGTAAGGAGCTTAGAAATAAACACGTTGGCAAAATGTTACTGGACTAGTAGCAACCATTCAAAACGTGCGGAAAACTAATTCGTGGCATTCTGAGGGAAGGGGGGTGTTCACGTGGTCAGTATTCTAGGTGCACTGCATTGACTGCAGTATATACTACTCAAGCGCGTCAGTTGCTAGCAGATCAACGTCAGGGACACCTCACCAACTCTCACCCCATTTCCTCTGACCGATGAATTGGTAAGTAGCGGTGTTGAGTGGCCATTCAGTCCTCGGCAATTCCTCATGCTGCCTCTCTCACGGTCTAAGCAGTGCTCTGAAATTATACGGCTGCGGCGTGCCATCATGAATATGTAATTGGGTGGGGTTTTGCTACCTTCTCATCCCAGTTAGACGCCCATAGTTCTCAGTGCTAGGTGAGGCTCCCCTTCCACCACGAGACTCTCCCAATGGCGTGGACGTCAGTCGGGCGAACGGCGGTGTTAGAAATGTTACTACCAAAAACGACCGAAAAAACTTGACTTAACACTATTTTGATAAATTTTAATGGAAGATTATACAGTATTCTGTGATGTGCTTATTACCCATTACGAAACTTCCGGTTATACGCTGCTCACTATGTGCTTTAGGTGTGTGGTTGTTTCGAGCTGAT